>RCUC01137365.1:17500-54454 GCA_003697995.1 Taxidea taxus jeffersonii | reverse complement strand
AATTTCTGCAAAGAAGACATCCAGATGGCCAACAGACACATGAAAAAGTGCTCCACATCACTGGGCATCAGGGAAATACAAATCAAAACCACAATGAGATACCACCTCACACCAGTCAGAATGGCTAAAATGAACAAGTCAGGAAATGACAGATGCTGGCGAGGATGTGGAGAAAGGGGAACCCTCCTACACTGTTGGTGGGAATGCAAGGTGCATCCACTCTGGAAAACAGCATGGAGGTTCCTCAAAAAATTGAAAATAGAGCTACCTTATGACCCAGCAATTGCACTACTGGGTATTTATCCTAAAGATACAAACGTAGTGATCCAAAGGGGCACGTGTACCCGAATGTTTATAGCAGCAATGTCCACAATAGCCAAGTTATGGAAAGAACCTAGATGTCCATCAACAGATGAATGGATAAAGAAGAGGTGGTATATATATGCGATGGAATACTATGCAGCCATCAAAAGAAATGAAATCTTACCATTTGCGACGACATGGATGGAACTAGAGCGTATTATGCTTAGCGAAATAAGTCAACTGGAGAAAGACAACTACCACATGATCTCCCTGATATGAGGAAGTGGAGATGCAACGGGGGTAGGAGTTAAGGTGGTAGGAAAAGTAAAAATGAAAGAAGATGGGATCGGGAGGGAGAAAAACCAAAAGAGACTCTTAATGTCATAAAACAAACTGAGGGGGGTGGGGGGAAGAGGGGTTGGGAGAGGGTGGTGGGGTTACATTATATGTTTAAATAAAGCTTAAATAAAGTTTAAAAAAAAAGAAAACCTCAGTAAACTAGAAATAGATACTTCCTCAATTTGATAAAAGAATTATCTACCAAAAAAAACCCCCAAACAAACCAAAAAAACCAATTCACAGCTAATATCATACTTAATAGTGAGAGACTTGAAACTTTCCCACTAAAATCAGTAATAAGGTAAAGGTGTCCCCTCTCACTATTCCTTTACAACGCAGCACTGGAAGTGCTAGCTAATGCACCATGTGACCGAATGGGAAGGCACGAGTATGGAGACTGTAGGCAGACCAGCAGCTGCTGGGGGTTAAGGAGGAAGAAGGGATGTATAGGGAGCACAGAGGATTTCGAGGGCAGTGAAACCATTCTGCAGGATACTAGAATAGTGGACACAGGTCATTACACATTTGTCCAAACACACTGGTTCACCAAAAGTGAACCGTAATGTTACACTGCGGGCTTCGGGTGAGCATACGTCAACGCAGGGTGACGCGTTTTAACAAACGTACTGCTCTCCTGGTGACATCAATAGGAGGAGAGGTGGGCGGCACGTGGAAATCTCTGTATCTTCTGCTCCATCTTCCTATGAACTAAGAAACGCCTGCTCTAAAAACATAATCTTTAAGAAGACACCATGTAGCAGGATTCCTTTTACACTACCATCAGCACGTCTAATGTATACAATCAAAGGAGAATGAAGGATCCCTTCAGGGCTGGAACTACAGCCTGAGAAGGAGCATGAAGGAGCCCTCTGGGGTTTGTGAAACGTCCCACATCTCCCTCTGGTGCGTATCACAAACACCAGTGTCAAGTGTAAATCTGTCTTGAGTTGCACACTTGAGTCTACTGTTTGATGTTTTACTCAAAACTTTCCTGTCTCTCTCTGCTGCACCTTCCATAAGGAACCGCAGACCTCCAGCCTGATGTCTGCAACTCGCGTCATCTTGCACGGCGAGGAGGTGCCCCCCACGACGAAAGCAGTGCCCCCGGTTCCGGACTTGCTGATGCAGTCTCAGAAGTTTCAAATGTGGAAAGGTTAGAAAGGATCTTGATGCCGTTATCAGAATCTCATCTCATTCTGTTCACCTCTTCTATTTCGGGCTAAGATCCTTATATTTTGATCCAATCACCTAACAGGCATTCTCCTTCCTAACTCTGACCAACTTTGGAACTTACAAGACAATAGTAACGAGCTTCGGAATCACTGGACTCTTTCACCCTGTGACAAATGGAAACTGGTCTTGTAGGGGACCGGGAAAGTCAGGGTGAGCACCACTGCTTCTCTCCTTCCCAAGACAGGCTGACTTGTCTTCACGCCCCACAGAGGACGAGCTTGTCAACCCACTCCCATCCGGGAACTGGAGCCGGCCAGGGAGTGAGAGTCGACCACCAGCCACATTACAGCCAAACTTGGGTTACCCAAGGGGTTTGGCCATGAGCTGCGTGAAGCACTGAAGCACAAACAATGCCATGTGTTCATAACCATTTCATCCCCTTCCTAGGCACAGGAATGAAAATATTCCCAGCCCTCCTTGTAGCCAAGCAGGCTCTCGTCATGGGTACGCCCCCCGGTACTTGGTGCACACCTGTCTCACAGAGGCTTCCCCACTTGCATATGAGGAATCTAGGACTGCGACATGGGGAGGGGGCACAGAATGGGCAGAGTTTGAATCCTTAACAAGCTGGGAGGAGACCTCCCTAACGCTGCCCAACCGAGAGCAGGCCAAGACGTCAGCGTAAGAACAGTTGCTGTTTTAAGCTGCTGGGACCAAACGGTTTATGTCAGTGAAGCACAGCCTCACCTATTCCTGGCAAATCCAAATACTTTGATAGCTGGCCAGACACAGCGCCCCGAGCACCGCACGTAAGTTATTATTAAATACTAATGATTATTGGAATAGGAACTCATAATGTGGGTCAGGGGTCAACAGTAGAGACTCTGGAGCCAGAATGCCCCAGCTCCGTCGTCCGAAAGCAGGAAAGTCTTGGGTAAGTTACTTAACTCTACAGATACCCATTTTCTACTTGTGAAATGCGAGTGGGCACATTAACAGTTACCTAGTGCATAAGGGTGATGCACTTCAAGTTTATGTGAAGCTTTTAAAATTTAAACAGTAGACCTGCCTGTTTGTCCAGTGTGCCTCCTTCACCCACAAGAAATCCTAAGATAGCAAGCCCTCCTATGGTTCCTGTTATTTTGATAACACTGGCGGATTTTAAGAAACCAGAATGAACTAAAAATAAATAAATAAAGACACAAGCTGGACTATTTCTCTCCTCAGTGGACAGGAGATGGCCAAAAAGCTTTTTCTTGAATCTAGAAAGGATACCAGGCTTTAGCAGGGCAGTCTAAGCACATGAGCCTGCCGTCTGTCCTCCAAAAACCCAACTATCAAGACAGGAAATACATTTAAAAAATATAAAAGCTAAACAATCTAGTTGAGTCAAAAATGACGGAAGCCTCCAGGAGGCTAGGAAACACTGCAACTGATTTTGTCATGCATTCACACGTAGTAAGAGGGAGTGTGTCCTTCCCCCAGGAGACACTATGGAGAAAATTACCAAGAGTTATACAGAAATCTAAGAAGAACAAAAATGATAATTATCAGTCCAAGGTAAAAGAAAACAGTGTATAAGACTATATGTAACCAGTGTTCACTACGTTGTCCGGCTATGCATAATACTGATGAAATACTAAGCGGCACTATTTATATAGTCACTTTGCTTTGCTTTAAATGTGAAAAAAAATGATGCTAAAACCCAAGACAGAGATGGCAAAGGTAAAAGTTTGTGTGTGTACCAGGAAGAGGGCACAAATTCCTATCTTCTGAATTATGAAGTCAAAGGCTAATACCAAAAGGTGATAAGAAATAGCAAGTCTGCAACAAGCATGGTTTTTTATAGATGGGTGAAGATAAAGCCAAAAACGTTAAAAAAAATCCCTGCATTTAGAGGACAGGAATTCCGAATAGGGAGGATGAAGTAGAGCCTGCTCTGTAAAGAAGTTAAAATTATAAAACTGTGTCTTTTCTACATGGTTGTAAGCCCTGTGTAAGCTGATAAAGATATTTTGTAAAGAACGCATGGAGTCCATGTTTGCACTGCACTCTACCACCACCTGACCTGCCTATCTCCCTGCTTCAGGTCAGTCCTGCTTGTTCAGTGTGCAACATACTCCCCAAGGCTGGGTCCTCCACCCTGCAAAACCAGAAGTGCTCTCCTGGGGCCTCCACAAATGCCTACACTCACATCCCACGTTCAAAGTGGCTTCCCGGGAGTGAGGACTACCCTTGATCTCTGCCTATGATGGTCACCATTACAGCTAGCTGTTAGAAAGCTAACTGTGTGTCAGGAACCCTTCTACCAGCTTCAAGGGCGTCAAGTAATTTTATCTTAGTCCTCTAAAGTAGGAAATATCATCATCCCTAATTTAGAGTTTAGAATAAAACCACAGTATAGCTTAAAACCTTGTTCCAAGTCACCCAGCAAGAAAATGGCAGAGGGAGATTGGAACCTGAATAGTTCTGCTGCGGGGTAAGTGCTGTGCCACGTGACCACTCCACGGCGGAGCCACAGAACATGCTAACAACTACAACTGGCTCCAACCAGCCTTCTCCAAGGTGGCAAGCTCAGGACGCACACACGGGATGGTTAACCGTATGTTCGATTTGGGCATGCACCCACAAACATTACTCTGGATGTTTCTGTGAAAGTGTCTTTCTGAATGAAAGTAACATATAAATAGGCAACTTTGAGTAAAGCGGGTTACCCTCCATAATGTGGGTGGGTGTCACCCCATCGGGTGAAGGCCCTCACAGAATGAAGACTGGCCTCGCCTGAACACAGCGCTTCAGGAAATGCACTTCAAGGCACGCACGCACGCACGCGTGCACACGAACACACACAACTGGGTCTGCTCCTCTGGAGAACCCTGACAAATATGTTTCTGGACCTCTGGTGCAGAGGACTGTGTCGACAATCCTAATCCTTCGTTCCTGACACTTACCATTGGACCAGGCTGTATTTCAAGATGAAACACCCATGATCCCATCACCTAAAGAAGAGCTAGAGTGGACACCAGTCCACATGGATGACCCCATCCCAGCCCCTGTGCTGAAGCCATCCTTCTAAATACTATGTTCTGTACAATAGTCATTGCAGATACAGGAGTTCCAAGAGTGTGTTCTACCTTTTAGTTTACTTCATTTTACAAAAAGAATTTATATAAGATGTAACATTTCTGGGTTCCCTTTTGCACTTACTATACTGAGATCCACCTACCTTGCTGCATGTCACCATGCACAGTTCATGCGCTTTGAGTATTGCAGAATATTCCATCGCGTTCCCAGAATACAGTCCACCACCACACAGTATCACTACAGTTGACAAGCACGTGAATCGTTTCCATGCTTTCAGTGTCATGAACACTGCTGCAATAAACTTTCTTAGGTAGGTGTTTTGTACCTCTGCAAAATTTCTCTTGGTCAGTATACTCTCCATCTCCTCACACTAGTGGGCACCATCAGACTCTGGTTTTGGCCAATTAAAGGTGTGTAACATGTGACTGGGAACGTGAGATGCATTTCCCTAAATCGCTAATGTTGAACATCTCTTTATATGACTATGAATTTTCTAGCATTTCTTACACAGCTGGAATAAACCTAACTTTCCTATATAGTATCAGATTTAATTTGCTAATTGTGTTTAGGATATTTTCATCTACTTTAATGAGTGGAAAAGACCTGTAATGTTCAGAGAATGCCTGATTTCCACATCAGGGTTATGCTGATCTCAGAATGAGAATGGCGAGTATACTTTATTCTCTTAGTTTCTGGAAAAGTTAATGTAAATTGATGTGTGCTTCCAAAATGTTAGAAATCACCCATTTGAAATGGGTCAGGTGGTTTTCTTCATGGGAAGATTTAACTACTGCTTTAATTGCTTTTCTAAAATAAATAATCAAGTTTTCCATTTATTTAAACTATGCTTGGAGCTATGTGAATTCTGTCCAGTTTTTCAAAACTTCAGCATAGAGCTGGAGACAGGTTTCCTTAATGCTTAAAACTCTCATCTCTCTGTACTTTTTTCTTATCATTCATGTGTCTCACTTTTCTAGGACTAATTTTTTTCTTTTATGGCTTTATTTTTGAGTTTTTGTATTGGATTTTATTAATTTCTACTGTTTCTTCTTCTACTTTAGGATCATTCTATTCATTTTCTATCTTTTGAAACATGTACTTCACTGCTAGATATTAAAATCTAACAAAAATAATTTTAGGGTCACCTGGGTGGCTCAGTGGGTTAGGGCCTCTGCCTTCGGCTCCGGTCATGATCCCAGGGTCCTAGGATCGAGCCCCGCATCGGGCTCTCTGCTTGGCAGGGAGCCTGCCTCCCCCCTCTCTGTGCCTGCCTCTCTGTCTACTTGTGATCTCTGTCAAATAAATAAATAAATAAATAAAATCTTAAAAAAAATAATTTTGGATCTTGTCACATGCTTAGGTTTTGTTTACATTTTTTAGTATGTAGTAACCCTTTCTACCTCTAATAACATTGTTTGTCTTAGTCTTTTAAGATTTGAGAGAGAGAAAGAGAGAGAGAGAGAGAACATGTGCTTGGGAGCAGGGGCAGAGGGAGAGAGAGTCTTAAGCAGATTCTGCATTGAGCACAGAGCCCCACGTGGGGCTCCATCTCATGAGCCGGAGATTATGACCTGAACCAAAACCAACAGTTGGACGCTTAACCCACTGTACCACCCAGGCAACTGTCTTAGAGTCTTTTATAGGTAAATACAACCACTCTTTCATTTAAATTTTTATGTTTTTTAATTTAAAATTTGAATGTTATCTGTAACCCTTCTAGTGTTATATAGACTTAAATTCAGTTTATCTTTTATACTGGTGAGTTTAGTTCATTTATTGCAGTTATAATAGTTTAATTCTTGAGTCCTTGTACACAAGAGAACATTTTTTTTTAAAGATTTTATTTATTTATTCGACAGATAGAGAGATCACAAGTAGGCAGAGAGGCAGGTGGGGGGTGGGGAGCAGGCTCCCTGCTGAGCAGAGAGCCCGATGTGGTGCTTGATCCCAGGACCCTGGGATCATGACCCAAGTGGAAGGCAGAGGCTTTAACCCACCGAGCCACCCAGTCGCCCCTCAAGAGAACATTTTTGTCAAGTTTTCATATTTTAAAGTTTGAGCCAGATAGGAAATTCTATGTTCCAAGTTATTACCCTGAAACAATCTTTCATGATCTTCTTACATTTGGTGTCACTATTGAAAGATCCTCAGCCAAAATGATGGCTGCACCTTGATTTGAGTTCTTTTATTTTTATAGTGTTTTAGAAATTTCTTTGATATTCTTGAGTTGCACTTTGTCTTGATGCTGGCTTTTCCTTCCTTTGGCTCCTTGGAATTTTTGTGGACCTTTATTCAGAGGCTTTTCCTCTTTTCTTAATTCTAGGACACACATATCCATTAGCTCTTCAAACATTTCTTCCTGAAGGTGATGTGCGAGGAGAGACACAAACCTACCATTGACATTTAACACTTTAGTTCTCAGGACACTTTTCAGAACAGCAGCAGCCCCTTTTGTCTTCAGGAAAGACATCAAGCACAGGATAAATCCACCAAACACTGCTGTGTCTCAGAGATTCAGAAGCAGTTGGTGGAACCAGTAACACGTTCCCCTCCAGGAGTATGTGAAGGAGAGAACATCAGGCTCACACTCCCCTTGAACCACCACCCAGCATTTTCCAATCAACTGAGGAGTGTGCGTCCATCTCACATTCAAGCCTGAGGCGTGGGTGAGCTAGAAGCCAGGTGTAAGGAGCACCCTGAAGCGTGGGGCCAGCCCAGCGCAGGGCTGCACCTGCTGTGTCGGTCAGCTACGACTCCATGACAGAAGGGCACAGACTGGGTCACTTAACAAGATTAATTTGTTATTCCTCATAATTCTGGATACTTTTAAGCCCAAGTAGTCAAGGTGCCAGCCAGTTGATTTCACTCTGAGGCCTCTTTCCTCGACTTGCCGCCAGCCACCTTCTTTGTTGCCTCTCACCATGGCTGTCCCTGCATGTGTGCAAACACCTGTGCTGTGTCCTAACTTTTCCTTATAAGACACCGATCATACTGGATCAGGCAGGGCCCACCCTAACAGCCTCACTGTGCCTTCATTACCTCACTAAAGGCTGTCTCCAAATATAGTCCTATTCTTAGGTACTAAGGGTTGAAGACCCAACATATGAGTTTTAGGGGACCACAATTCAGTCCATGACACATAAACCTGAAAGAGAGAGCCTCCTTGCTTTTCCTAGTCCCAACCCTGCTAAAATTTTGATGGTAACCTTTTTGTAATGATTCTTTCTGTCAGAAAGGAAGGAGAAACCAGCCTGAACCGAGCATGTAAGTGGATGTTCTGAAGGACCGTGGTAGGAAGCCTGATCCCAAGCCACCTTGGTGACCACAGGCATAAGAACCCAGGCACTTCACGAGGCTCCTGGCTTTGCTGAGGGAGGCCCTGCAGTCCCATCTGCGCCAGCTCCAGAGGACACCTTCCTCAAAAGATTATCTTTCTCATTTGTCTCCTACATTTCATAAATATTTCCTTACAAATGCAAATGTGAAAATAGCCTCATTAAAGACAATGTTGTAACTTTGAAAAAGACTTTGGTTGTGCTGAGGGGGAATGGGCATCCACAACACAAGAGAGCTCCTTGTAAGTCAGTAGTGCAATGCCGAAAAGTTCTTCCTTTAAATTTAGGAGCAAGACAAGAATGCTATTATCCCAACTTCTATTCAAAACTATATTAAAACACCCTGGCCAGAGAAGCCAAGACAAAAAGAAGTAAAAGGTATCCTTTAAAATGCAGAAATAATAGCATTAAGGCCTGTGCTTGGTGACAGTTGCCCGGACACACTGCCCAGGAATGATTCACACTCCAAGTTGGACCACAAAACCAATCAACATGAAGGCTCACGTCAATGATGCAAGCAGGAAAAATCTCTTCAGGGCCATTCTGTGTCAGGTGTGCTGGGGATTGACATCCGTGCTGGGGATGTGTTAACACAGTCCATTCCACAGCAGTCTTCGGAAAGCTTCCACCGAAGGCACTGAAGCATGCTAACACCCAGCCTGGGCTCAGGTGAGAAGGCGCCACGCACTCCTGGGACTCCCCCACCACAGAAATTTTTGGCCATGGGACAAGACGTTATAAACTTTTTACTTCATAGATGAATTTCTTCAGAATAAGAACCTTACACATCCTCACCTATTTAAAGAACATAAAAAGGTAACTCCGAAACATGCTTTCTCCTCAGTTAAAGTAGGAATAAGCAGAGATTAACTTCCGAGGAATGTCGGAGTTTCCCTGTCACAGTGTTTCTGGCACGGAGAACTCAAGTCCCCTCTCTGTGCATAGCTCAGTGCTGTGTGCAGCAGTCTCCTCGGGGCCCACTTGTGAAAAGCTTTCTTCTTTGCCTTGAGGGACGCAGGTCTGGTGTTCGTGGACCTTTCCTCATACGCTCTGGTTGATACTGTGAGAAGCATTTGGAAACACAGCAAGAGCGCAAAGCTTATCAGGAAGCTTAGGGGAAGTCAATTTAATGTTGTCAAATCACAGCTTTAAATTATACACTTAAAAATAATTTTAAGAAAAACAAAAACACCTGAGCATTTCTCTTCCCAGGCAAGATGGAATAAGTAACAGAGACAGGATTTACTCCCTCATCTAAAGCAACTGAAAGGGGGGAAATAGAGAAAGTACTTAAGCCACAGTTTCCAGGACACCAGAGAGCCAGGTAGAGTGGCTGATGAGAGAGGGAGGCAGGAGGTGAAGGCTACAGCTGTCCTGGCTAATCGCTGCAAGTGTCCAGGTCACTGCACCTGGTGGGGTCACGGGAGGCACCTGCTGCACTCCCTGAGGCGTGGAGGAAGGTGCGTATGGGAGACCAAGGCAGGTAGAGTTTGCAGGACAGAAGTGAGCACAGCACACAAAGAAGACTCCGGACACCTGTCGAGGCCTCTTCCCGAGAATTTGGCACATTCATGTAAGCAAACTATCCAAGACTGGGGAAATGCCTATTTCCAACAGCCAGACTGGAACTCCTCATAATTCATGCAGCATTCAGGAGATCACTCAGGTCTTGCCTAGACAGTAGGAAATCGTAGCCCAGAATGGATACTGCTCTGGCTTTACCTAGCCAATCTGAAAAGCCAGACCCAAGAGAATCAAGTTGTTGTAAGTAATTTAACTGCATCTAGGAAGAGCTTAAGAATATTAATTAGAACATAAAAATATCCTGCACACAATAAGGTAAACTTCACAATGCCAGGCATTCAGTCAAAGATTACCAGGCCTGAAAAAATCAGGTCCACAGGACCAGTTATGATAAAAACAGCTACCTGAAAACAACCTAAATCCAACTCAGATGTTAGGGTTAGGCAAGGTCACACACAGTTAATGGAATTGTTTCAGATGTTCAAAAAGCTAATTATAGACTATATGAAAAAAGAGAAATACAACTTATAGGATGAAAACTACAAATCTGAGGTGAAAAATACACTGGATGGGAGCAACAGATCAGGCACTCAGAAGGTCAGATTACTGAACTTACACACCTAACAGCGACTGCCCAAAGAGAAAGACGGGGGCGCGGGAACACAGAAGTGCAGCAGTGTTAGTGAGCTGTGGAAACTCCAAGAAACCTTATATGTGTGTAACTGGAGTTTCTCAAGGGGAGGAAGAGAAAAACATTTTCAGAAATAGTGACCAAAATATTTCCACGTTTGAGGCAAACTGTAAACACACAAGAGGTCAATGAGACCAACCACAAGAAACATGAAGGAAACCACACCGACTCGTCACAACCAAATTGCTCAAAACATTATGAGCCTCACAGGGGACCAGAGGAGAAAGTGACATTACATAAAAGGAGGACAGAAGCATTTTTGGAAACAGCACAACCAAGGACACAGTGGAGAACATCTATGAACTACCGAAAGAGAAAACCTACTGACCCAGAATTCTATACCCAGAGAAATTCTTTTTCAAGAATCGATGAGCAAGACGGTCATTCTTGGACCTATTCGTCCTCCAGCAGACTGCCACGTGAGACAGAGAAGGGGAGATCCTCAGGCAGAGGGAGACGGTGCCAGGTGGAAACGCGGATCTAACAGAGAACGAAGGGCAAGTAAGCCTCATGGGGACGCAGGCACACACACTCCTCACGTCCAGATGGCGTGCGGCTGTCTTCACACAACAGCGGCAGAGCAGGGCAGTGGAGACAGGCTGTGCGCGGCAAAGCCCGAGTATTTACTCTTTACGGATATTTTAGGACTCCATTTTAGGCACACAACTACACATTATTTGCTTTTAATATCTTAGTACCTGCTGTTCTCTTTAGACACACAAAGATTTCTGGAAGGATGTTCACCAAACACCAGCACCACCTGCTTCTGGGGAGGGGACCTGGGAGGTGGTGATCTGTCATTTTTAACTTTGCTGTCTTTCATCACTTACAGTTTAAAAAGAAGTTCTTCGGAAGTAACAGAAGCATTACATAAAAATGTGAGATACAGGCAAGAAACAGAGGAACTCCCTTGGTCATCACCTGCCAAGACCAGGTCACTGCCAACTTAGAGAGGATTCAATTCAAGCTTCTGTCACATTACATAGTTACAACTAAGGTGCGATGTTAGTTTGCTTTTCACTTAATTTAGCATTTGTCCACGATGACACAGTTTCCCAGGAAGTTAGCCACTAAGTTTGGTACAACAGAGGTGGAGCTGTTTTCCTAATAATTTCACCATCGTTTGACATTTAGGTTTGTTTCCATTTTTTACTGTTAGCAATGCTGTGTATATAGCTTTTTCTGTACTTTCTTTTTTTTAAAAAATTCATTTATTTGACAGAGGAAGAGAGTGAGCACAAGCAGGGGGAACAGCAGGCAGAGGGAGAGGGAGAAGCAGGCTCCCCTGTCGAGGGTGTAGCCCAATGTAGGGCTTGATCCCAGGACCCCAGGATCACGACCTGAGCCAAAGGAAGACATTTAATGACTGAGCCACCCAGGTGCCCCTCTTTCTGTATTTTCTCTATTAAATACATTTGTGGGGTGCCGAGTGGCTCTGTTAAGGGTCTGGCTCGTGATTTTGGCTCAGGTCATGATCTCAGGGTCATGGGATCAAGCCCTGTGTTGGGCTTCAGGCACGGGGTCGGGGGGAGTCTGCTTGGAGGTTCTGGCCATCTGCCTGGCACCCCTGCCCACTCTCTCTCCCAAATAGATAAATCAATCTTTAAAGATAAAATACATTTGCAAAGTGGGATTGCCGAATCAAAGGGCTTTAACATTTTTCTCTCTGTGTGAATAGTCACACGACCGACAGCCCTCCACGGTGTCAGCAGCATATGATGTACATCAGTTTCAGGCTGTCCCCGAGGACACTGCACTTTTGTTTACATTTTTCTGAGTTAATGGTGCAAAGTGGGCTGTTTTAATTTGCATACAATTTTGTTTGGGAAATATTTTCAGATAGAAGGGACACAAAGCAGTTATTTTCAAAGGTTGTGCTTAAATGACACTTTACCCCTTGGCTGAACTTGCTCGTTTAACGTAAATACTGAGCAACACCCTTGTTTTCCTGGCAGCAGGAGACAGGGAATCAATGGCGAGCAAGTGAGAGCACCCGAGCTGGACTTGTGAGCACACCCAGTCACCCCAGGACAGAGACCATCCCGTGACCCCACTCGCTCCCTGCGGAGGCTGGGGGAGCAGCCCTTTCCTCCGACCCCAACATGCGCACAAACACTGCCTGCATTACCAAAGACAAAGCCTACTTTCCTCCTGGAGCAGCGCCCACGTCTGTCTTCTCCACTAGGGCCCAAACCACCTCACGCACACAACGAGGACTCGCCAGCGCTGGGGAGACCAGCTTGGCTTCCCAGCAGGTGAACCGCCAACCGCTATGGCGTGTGCTGGGCCCTGTGCCGGGGGCTGCATTTAAACACAGGCCTCCATGTTTCCGAGCGTCTGCCACGTTGGTGACACGGTGGCCTCCCTGACCATGGGTTACTCCACCAGCCAAGAGTGGTAGCAAATCAGAAGGTGCTCCGTCAACTAGAAAGCAATCCATATTAAATTAACTTCAGTGGCAGCACAGCACTAAAACCCGGCCTAGTTCAAAACGCAAGATCTCCCAGAGAACGGGTCACGGGGGCCACGTTAGCTGAGTGAGGGTCTGCAGGACACACACCTCCATATCCGGGGAGGGTGACCATCAAACACGTGCGGCAGGACCTGTCGCGTGGGCGGGCACAGCGCACTGCCGACATGGGCAACGTGACCCGCGTCTTACAACGTCTACGTGCCGCACATGAGAAACAGAAACTGGCAAACTGGAGACACGGAAAGGCCCGTGCCATCTGTGATGGGGCAGGATTTTGTTCTAGCTCTTCCCACATTCAACGTGCGTGCCGTTACAGCCGCAGCATCATAAAGGCACACGCACACGTAAGCTACCCGTTACAAACGCAAACAACCTTGCAACAGTACAGTTTCTGGAAATTTGCGTCTGTCCAAACTGCTGCTGCCCCAGAGGCTTTCAGTCTTCCAGGTCATCACTGCGGCCACATCGCTCCAGCCACAGGCTGCAGGACATCTCTAGCCCGATGATGGTCTGGCTCTTCAGCACAGTGTGAGAACAGATTGCTCAGCGTTCGTCTGGATGAGATCATGCTCTACCCTTAACTGGGACCATGTAAATCTTAGGCCATGTCATCAAAGTTGAGTTACAAACTTCTGAGAAGAGGGGATATAGGTCATAAAAAAAAAAATACCAGAGATTCTGTAAGTCCCACTTACAGAAGTAAAAATACATGAGCTAGAAACACAGATGAGACATGCAAGCTACAAAATCCCTCTGACATCACCTTACGATCACACTGATATTGATGAGGTTTCAGATTTTAAGGTATTTTTCCTTCCTTTTTTATGAAAAACAAAACAAGTGTACATCTATTTCTGGGCAGCAATGCACTTTTCTACACTATTTACAAAGTAAAGCAACTATTTTTAAAGTGAGTTTTTTTT
This sequence comes from Taxidea taxus jeffersonii, assembly GCA_003697995.1. Classification (NCBI taxonomy): domain Eukaryota; kingdom Metazoa; phylum Chordata; class Mammalia; order Carnivora; family Mustelidae; genus Taxidea; species Taxidea taxus. The sequence goes on along the minus strand of RCUC01137365.1, from coordinate 40,609 downwards.
TTTTTTAAATCAACACTATCAGAAGCAACCTGGACATACCCCCCCGCCCCCCGCAGTATGAACATGTTCATGCAATCAAATAACTCATAAAATGGCTTCACCTTCTGATAGTGGTTTACCTAGTAACTGGTATTTAGTAGCCCTTGCCAACTCACCATTAAAAATGGATTATTTTATTGATCACAGCACCTTAAGAAAAGCATCTCAGCTCTGCCCATGAAGACCTTCCTCTGTCTTTTTCTATCAGCTCTAAGTGTCTTATCTGTCCAAGAGCCTTCGCTCTTATGTGCACTAACAGAGTAAAGGTAATTGAGACGCAAGATGAATTTTAAACACTGTAAGGGGCTCGTCTTCCAGGGCTGAGGTGCTTTATGGGAACAAAAATGTTTTGTGCATGTTTCTCCCTAAAAGCAGAGGAGAAAGGTAGGTGGAAATCTCAGTCTGCAAGATCATTTGTTTCAAAGAAAGGGTTAATACCTTTCCTTACATCCAGCCATGAACTACACCAAAGAGCTCCTCGCGGCATGAGATGGGAAGACATTTCACTTGATGTTGCTTAAATCCAACTTTTAAATTGCCCTTCAGAGGCATCTCTAGGCAGACAAGCCGACCTTCTACAGGGAGATCAAAGAGAAGAGGAATCACAGTGGCCAGGCCCTTTCATGTGGATGGACAATGCCCGTGCTGGGCACCTGTTGCTCCTGAGGGGGCCGGGATGTTGAGAGAATTACATATTAACTAAGCGCGTCAAGGACACGGTGCATGCAGAAGGGGGATGTGGCCAGCTGGCCAGAGGCAGAGACACAGTGTGATCAGCCAAAGAACAAAGCTGTAAACCAACCACTCACCCTCTCTCAGTGGTTTCCAACAAACCTTTTTTTAAAAGTCTGCCTCTCCATGAGCAGAAAGAAATCCGCATCTGAGGACACCGGCAGGCAACTCTCGGACGTGTTACTCCGCATCTCCATGAAAAGAAAAATGCGTTGACATATTTTTTCCAATAAACTGCATTTTCCTTTTCAACCTTCTGGGTAATTTCAAGCTCACGAAGAGGCAAGTTGGAATTTTTCTGGGGTGAGTCCAGAAAGGTACCTCCACCTAGCAAGTTACCCCTGCCAGGCCTCCCCGCTGGGCCTCCCTGCTGCACAGACCTGCGCCGTGGGTTTGAGCTTCGGGGGAACAACCGCTTGGGCGTCTGCCGGGGTCATGAGCATGTTTTACGTGTGAGCTCCAGCAGAGATTCAGACCGACTTGACTTTCCCCCGCAGACGACTGAGGTAGAGGTGAAGCCTTTATCAAGAACGAGGAAGCGACATCGGTCACAGGGAGCCAGCGACCAAGTGATGGCACTTACACTGTGTAACTCTTTCTGTCCCTCTCAGTGCGTTAAGGCCTCGTGGTCCACCAGCAACGGGCCTGAAAACGAAGTCTAACGTCTTAAGGGTCTGTATCAGCCTCAGACAGCTACGATGTGTAACACACCGGCCCGGCGGCGATCGATCACGTCCTCACGCAAGGCACAGGCACACCCCGATGACGTGTGTGTGTCGGGGCCCCGGGGGCGTTCGCTTTCCCAGCACAGGCACACTGCTTCTGCCCAAACCAGTCCTCCCGAAGCTCTCCTCAGCCGCAGGGAGCACGGTCCACAGCACCTCAGATTATGCATAACATCTTCCAAGGGACACGAGCCCCTTCCAAGGGGAAATGTCAATGGCCGGTGGCCGAGGCCCCGGAAGGCGGTGTGGCCGTGTGGGCTGGTGGCCGGCAGGGCGTGCCGAGGGCCTGCAGCGGGGTGACCGGGCAGGGGGGCTGTCCAGGACGCCAGCGGCTGGGGAGCCGGCTAACACGCTGCTCGGTGCGAGCAGGGCAAGTCCGGGAGTGCTCCCGCGCCCTCACCCTTCAGGAAAGGAGGGGGGCCTGCGAAGCCCGCTGAAATTGCACTGTGAACCCGGCTTCAAGCATCCAGCTTCCAGGAGGTAAAGCTTTACTCTGGAGTGGGGCGGGGCGGCCTCACAGGCAGAGCGGAGTCTGCCCTCCAGAGCCCGCACTTCAAGGCGGACGCTGAGTGAGCGCAGCACGCGACACCTTCGGCCCTAACGCCTCACCCTTTGCGTGGTGGGCGCCGCCCCCCATCACGTCCGCTGATGCGCTCCTGAAACCTTCTGGGAAGTGGTGGCTGAGCGCACAGAGCCGTTCAGGAAACACCTGAGCCAGGCGACAGGTGCGGCAGGGGGCAGTGGGACATCACAGCGGCCCGGACGCGGCCACCCAGCGACGGGGGACGCCCGCGCCCACTCCAGACACCCTGCGGCCACTCACAGCGACACGCGCTGCACGTGCGCCGAGGGGACCCGGCTGTTGGCTCGCTGACGGCTACACTCCACCCTGGTTTTCGTCTTCCAAAACACAGGTGGTAAATTTCTAGAGCTTTTGGAAAAACAATCTGGATTTCGTTCATTTCACAGAAGCAAATTCCACCAAGTTTTCTGATAGACAGACCAGTGTGAAAAACGAGGAGTAAGACTTTATTTCCACAAAAACCTCTCTTACGGAAAATTCCCCCAAAGCATCTGAAACCCTGCTTTGTAGCTGGCCTTCATCTGCAAGGACCAGCAATTCATCGGCAGCGCGGGAACAACCCTGCCCGCAGCTTCAGAACAAAACCGAGCCAGACGCTGGGCGTGCGGCGATGCGGCGATGCGGCGAGGCTAGGACCGCCTCCGGGTACGGCCCTCAAGCAGCAAACACTTCCTGAACAGACGGGGAGCGACAGAGACGCCTCAGGCCAGTGACCCAACTCACTCTTTGCTCCTTTCAGAACCTAACCCTTGGTCCACAGTCACAGGACAGAGCTCTGGGCTTCCCTTCTAGCTACACCTCGACGACAGGCAGGTGTCTGCAAAACCCAGGACAGTGAACGGTCAGTGAAACTGGCAGATATTTACACAAGAGCGAAATATAAAGCTCTGTAAAAAAAAAAAAAAAAAGCTGACACAAGGGTGCTCCCTTCTAGGGGCTTCTATGTGGCTCCAAGGAGCGTAGCCTTCGGTGGGGATCCTGGTACGCAGGCTGCTTGTCACGGTGAGGGCTCAAGGACTGAATGCTTTAAAAACACTTATTTAAAAAAAAAAAAAGTCCTGTACCAGGAGAGCAACAAGTCACCAGCATCACAAAATTCGGTGAAAATGGAATTCTTCACTGCAAAAGCTGCTTTATCTGACTGGGGAGAGGGACCAGGGAAGAGAGGTGTATTCTGTTTCTTCCCATTTGTTTTCGTTACCCTGGCTCCAGAAAGCCTCGTCTCTTCCTGGAGACTTCAGCTCGGTTTTTAGCCTGTCACCATCTTCAATGGACAAAGTCCCACGGTGGATGGATCCACGTGAGAAAAACTGGTCTTGGGGCGCCTGGGTGGCTCAGTGGGTTAAGCCTCTGCCCTCGGCTCAGGTCATGATCTCAGGGTCCTGGGATCGAGCCCTGCATCGGGCTCACTGCTCAGTAGGGAGCCTGCTTCCTCCTCTCTCTCTGCCTACTTGTGATCTGTCAAATAAATTTAAAAATAAAAAAATCTTAAAAAAAAAAAAAAGAAAAAGAAAAACTGGTCTTTCCCAACCCACTCTCTTACTGCTGCCCTTCCCCACACGCTTCAACAAAAGCTGTCTTCCTTTGACTTCCCCTCTTAGAGCTGCTTCTAGTGACAAAGGAACACAGAGATGACCACAGGAGGACAGGTCCCAGGGAGCACCATTCTTCCTCTCCCTGAGACAGGCTGGGTCCTGAGCAAGACTGCCTCCCAGCCGGGTCATCGGGACAGCACCATCAATGCCAGGGACTCTGGGATGTCAGAAGCATCCCTGTCCCCAAGGAAACAGCCCCGACCCTACTGGCTCCCACGGTCTCCAGTTGCTTTGTGAACCTCAAAACCTGCCGGAGCACAGGATCTACCGTCTACCCAGATGGAAAGCATGCTTTGCAGTCTTATGCAACAGCTTACAAACCACTGACCCAATAAAGCCAAAATTATGAAAGGGGCAATTACATACATCTTAAAAAAAAATCTGATCTTATGCAGAAAATGGCTCCCCATTCAAAGCTGGGGCTGTGGGCTTTGTGAAATCTTTCAACCAGAACCTAGCCAATCAGAGGGGTGTCTGTTAAGCAGGGACAGGGGATGTCCTGAGTGGACTCCAGCCAGCACTGAGTACCCAGGGGCCATCTGGCTTCCCATGTTCTCAAGTAAACTGAGGACTGAGGACATGTGAAATGGTAGGAACCACCCCAGGACAACCAAGTCCCCTTTCTAGTGACCAGTAACTCTCAGAATCTCCAACCAGTAAAACAGATGGGAAGTCCAGCCCCCACATGGCTCACAGAAGTGGTATCACCTAGAGAAAACATCCTCACACAGGAGTTACGCTAGTGAAGCAGAGTTAGTGCCCACCTTCAACCTGGCTTTCAGACATGGCAAGACCACACGCACCGAGTGGCCAAGAGACCATCCCTGAGCAGGAGGGACGGTCTCCGCCAGTCCCTGAAGGCCCAGGCGGGGTTTCCAGCTTAGTGGGGAGTCAGCTGCAGGACCTCAGACCTGCCTCAAAGAAATGGAGGTTTCCCGTAACATCTGCATGTGCAGACAGTGGCTCGGGGAGCCTCGAGAATGCCGGAGTCGGCAGCAACACTGCTCACACACACGGTTCTGGCCAGTACGCAGGCAAACAAATGAACCACTCATTACCCTAAATGGGGAAGGAGAGGCCTGCAGACGGATGGGGACAGATGATGTAGAGCACAGGCTGCTCTAAACATTCTGGAGGCCTTCCTCCAGTGGCCCCCACGTGCCCGGCCAGCTCTCCTTACACTCGGACCGACGCACTCAGCTCACTCTTCGGACATGCAGGACTGGTACCAGCAAAGGGGGACAGGAACAGGCGCCCCAGTCAGAAAGCTTGTTTCTCTGGATGTGTACGAGGACACCAACTTCCTGGAGTTAAACTGAGCCTTGTGTTACTGGGCGAGGCCTTATTTGACAGAACAGACTTCCCACATCTTACGAGTTCTGCATCTGGGTTCTTCACGACACTGTTCCACAGATTCCATTTCTCCTGCATCCGTGCAGACCTGACGTCCTGGTCATGCCGGTCTTCTCCCCTGAGAGCACACTTCTCACCTCCTCCCACTTGATCCTCCTGTCCTGCGTTGCTGCAGGCCAACACCCCTGTCCCCCGGGGCACGTGGCCTGGGCTCTCAACCACAGGGAACTTACCATGCTGGAGGTTTCTTCAGCGGGCTGCTCTCTCAGAAGCCGTGAGGCCAAGGTGGCAGCTGTCCTCTGAGGAGAGCAGGACGTGGCCTCAGAGACAGGAGGAAGCCTGCACATGGTCCCTAGCCTGCTCAGTCTGAAAACCCAACTCTTGCTGGGACAAGGCACAGGAAATCAAAGGACAGGCCATGACACTCCAGTGTGAAAAATACCTGACAGGAGCAAAAGGAACAGGCTGCTGAGCACCGGCCGCCTCTGTGGGCAGGAGCTCCGAAAGGCGAGGCAGGCCTGAGGCTGAGGCTGAGCAGGGCCGAGAAGGCGGGAGCAGTGACGAGCCATTTGGGGAGATACTCTCGGCGCCACAGGGGGTAGGTACCGAGCGACACTGACCCAAGGCACACATGACTCCATCCCCGCGGGAGATGAGAACAGCTGCGGAGAAGCATGTGGCAATGCAGGCACCTGTCTACGATGCATCAGAACCCGAAAGGCAGGACATACCAGGCCACAGCTCGCGCCCCAGGCAGACCAATCTACTGCCCGGTTCTGGAAGCAAGCCAGACTCCTGCCCCTTCTGCTGACACGTGAGGACCCGAGACCCAGCCTCTCGCCATGGGCTCTCCTCCACCGGGGTGTCTCTCCCGAGCTGCCTGTGACCGTGAGTTTTAGGACTTGGTGTCTTCTCTTCATAACCAGATTTCACACTCCTCAAGAGCACAGGCCTCATCTAAACTTTGTTTCTGGCCGCGGGGTGCTGTGCTCCACGAACGACATGGCACACAGTACCCGTGCACCCACAAGTCACAGGATAACTGCCGTGGGGTGATGCGGGTACCGAAGGGGGCACATGCTGCCAGCCGGCTGGCCCTCTGCTGTGGCCAGGCCGTGGAGCCCCACGCAGGGACCAAATGCAGGGGAGATGGCTTCCCCGGGCTCACCTGTACCCACATCGGCCCCCCTGTGCCCTCTGTGGGGGCTCCGCTCACGTACAGAAGGGGGAAGTCCCTCACCGTCGCGGCGGCCACAGGGATTTCATTCCAGCTGTATGACCACCAAGTCCCTCAACTTTGCCACACTAAAGCTTGGAAAGTCATTTACTGAAAAAGTCAGCGTCAGAACCTTAATAAGATTATAGCCGAATGAAGCTTGGTTTAATGCAGAACTTACTGAAAAGTTAAATACAAGAAAAACGAAATGCAAAAGAAAAAAAGCTGTGTGATGTTATTGGACTTTAAAAATAAATTAACTCTCTGAAATCAGCAATTAATAACTGAAATCTCCCGAAGGTCATTACCATAGTTCTGTGTAACTTTAACACTAATGTCACCTGTGTGAGCTCGTAAGGAATTCAATCACGTCAGGTCCCCCACACCGTGGAAGCTAGGAAGCATCAGGTTCCACGACTGATCACTCTGCTCGTAGTTTACACGACCAGCAGACAACCTGGTTGCCAACACTGAGATAAACATGTGCGATCTGAGAATTATTTCCAGGGCTTTCAGAGTGGAAACATCTCTCTGCTTAAAAGCCCAAACACGGTAAAATGGTAAAGTGGGATGCAAGGATGAGAAGAATCCAACACTGCAGGGAACTCCAGAGTCCCGGGGTAACCGTAAGCCTCCGTTTATAGGGCAGCAAGAGGATGGAACGTGAGAATGAAGGATGTCCACACCGTCAACCACTGCTCCTCCCCAAATGCTATGAAGCCACCACCGAGTCCACAGGTTACAACTGCTGCTCTTCAAATGGGTACATACAGTGACGCAAAAAGTAATCATCTCCGTATTTCATTTTGTCTTGCCCTCTTAATAAGACTGCTCATTCTGAAAGTTAGCTTCTATTTACAGGCAAGACGGTTCACAAAATTCACAATGAAGCAACACTTTCTAATTAAAATTAGGCACAAGGGATGACTTTAATACCCGTGACTATTTTTGAAAAGCAAACGGTAGGAAACGGTACAGATGAGGACATGGGAGGGGACTCTCAAAACCACCAGGACACACTTTATGCACAGCTCCCATCAACAAGGGAATAGCTGACTTCCAAACAGTCTCAAGTCTGACTACTTCTCAAGACTGTCGCTTCTCCCATCCCACTCGGCCTCACAGCTGGCTTGCTCTTCAAGGGCTTCTCTGTCCCCTCCCCCAAGTTAAGACGGAGCCATCTGACGAGGTCACTTAAACCCCTCCTGCAGCCTTCCAGAATATTTCGATTAAGATCAGTAAATACCAAGTATTCTTTTTCAACTTCTATTTCTAAGCAATGGATTGTTTAAAGAACAGCAACAATGTATTTCAGGGTTTGTGACATGTGGAAGCAAAACCACAATAAATGCGCAATGGGCAGTGAGGGCAAAGTGAAGATTATGCTGGGAAACGCGTGTATTACATGTGAAAGTACAGAATATTGCCCCAGAGTAGACGGTGAGAAGTAAAGGCGCAGACTGTGAGCCCTACGGTCACCATCCGGCGTGTCAAGACCTACGCTCATGTGGCTACTTGTTTTTAAAGATTTCAAATTACAGATACTATCCCATGCCCTCCGCTGCACTAGCTGCAGGTCAAGTGCTCCATAGCCCCAGGCGGCCAGTGTCCATCCCACTGGACGGTGTAGGCAGCACACGGACCTTCGCTGGACGCTCGAATAGTTTGCACCGTGCAAGACCTTCTGCTTTAGGAAAGTGGAGCTAACAAGGCAATAGAGGCAAAATGGAAGCACAGAAAGTACTGAACTAGAGCAGGAGTCGTGTGAACTAGAGCGGGGATTGGGTGAGCTAAAGCGGGAGTCCGGGGAGCTAGAGCAGGGGTCTCGTGAACTAGAAGAGGGGGTTGGGTGAGCTAGAGCGGGGAATCAGGAAAAAGGGGACAAAGAACAAATGGTACAAACAAAACAGTGAGACGGCAGACTAACCCCACCCACTGCCAGTAAAAGGTAGAGACTGGTATGCTGGTAACTACAGCCTGGCTTCAAGAAACACTTGAAACTAGAACACTTTGAAACATTTTTTTTTTTTTTAAGATTTTATTTATTTGACAGAGAGACAGAGATCACAAGTAGACAGAGAGGTAGGCAGAGAGAGAGGAGGAAGCAGACTCCCCGCGGAGCAGCGAGCCCGATGCGGGGCTTAGTCCCAGGACCCTGGGCTCAGGACCTGAGCCGAAGGCAGAGGCTTCAACCCACTGAGCCACCCAGGCGCCCCCACTTTGAAACACTTTTAAAGTGAAAACACTTTAAAAATAAAGCGAGAGGTGGGGCGCCTGGGTGGCTCAGTGGGTTAAAGCCTCTGCCTTCGGCTCAGGTCATGATCTCAGGGTCCTGGGGCCGAGCCCCGCATCGGGCTCGCTGCTCAGCGGGGAGCCTGCTTCCTCCTCTCTCTCTGCCTACCTCTCTGCCTACTTGTGATCTCTGTCAAATAAATAAATTGTAATAAAAAAAATTAAAAATAAAATAAAAATAAAGCGAGAGGTTAAGAAGGATGGGGAAAGGTGTACCACATGCAGACAGCCCTTACTAACACTGGATCATTTTAACTTCAGAATGAGCAACATTACTAGGGATAAAGAGGGGCATTTCATAACGTTAAGGAGTTAACTGATCAAGAGAACATAGTAACTCTAGACGACTGAACACCTAAGAATGACTCCTCAAACTACATGAAGCAGACACTGGCAGAACTAGAAGAAGAAGCACAAATCTCTAATTTGAGATGCCAATGCTCCTCCCTTGGTTCTTGCTAGAGAAAGATGGGGAAGACGGACACAGGAGACGGACGCGGGAGACGGGGAAGACGACACACCAGAACGTGTCCTCTCCAAAGGCACAGAGAAGATGTGTCGACACAGGCAGCACTTGGAAACTAAACAACACATTTCTAAACAGCCCATGGGTCAGAAATAGAATCACAGTGGAAATTACGAAATTTTTCAAAGTGAAGGATCACGAAACCCAACTGTGTCGGCATCTGTGCGACGCAGCTGCAGAAGAGTTGCTTCCCAGGCACTTCACAGCTGTGAACACGTCGAGTAGAAACCCAAGCCCACTACCAGTCCCCTACGCTTCTCACTCAGGACATTGGGAGAAGCAGAAAGTAAATCCAAAGAACAGAAAAATATAAAACTGAAAAGAACAGGTAGGAAAGAAAAGGCAAAAACTAGGCTTTGAAAAGATTAAGAAAATTGGGAAACTTCCAAGACCCAACTGGAAAGAGGAAGAGGAGGAAGCATTAAGTCAGGGATGAAAAACAGGACCGCAGGACGGGGGTACCACTGCCTGCCCTCCAGACCAAGCGGGCAGCAGGATGACGGAGTTTGGGGAACAGCTCACGCCCGGAAGTTCAACTTCGGCGAACGGACAAGCTCTTTGAAAGACGGATTACCAAAGTGGAGTCACAAAGAAAATCTGAGCATTTTACCTACTTTAGACATCACATAGCTGTTGACTTCCCTATAAAGAAACGTCCAGGCTCAGATGCTACCGAACATTTAAGGAAAGAATACCAATCCTAAACATGCACTTTTAAACAGCAGAGTAACAGGAAACACTGCCCATCTGTCTTATGGGGTCAACACGACCTTGATAATAAAGCCTCAAAAAGGTATTAAAAGACAACTGCAGGTAAACACCTTCCTAAACACGCACAACTCTTAAAATATTAGCGAATACAGGAGTGTTATTTCTACATATACAAAATTCATGCTGGAATTATCTACACATAGAGAGAAGGTGGGGAAGTCTAAGTAAGTACGTGTTTATTTTTCCAGGCAAATGGTATTTATTACAAGCAGGCAAACTTTGTTAAGCATTAGAAAAAGCAATGTATTTCCTCCTATTAATATAAAACAAAAGCCACATACAACTTTCAATAGATGCAAAAAAAAAGCATGTAACAAAATCATACAAACCTTCTGTGATAAAACTCGGGGTCCGTAAGGACAGAGCAGAACTCCTTCACCTGATGAGGGATGTGCTAAGAACCTACCATCATGTTTGACGGTATCAGAAACTGGGTATTTCCTCTTTTGCTGTGCCTGTTCTAAAGGACACAGAGATCCCAGCCAGTACAACAAGCCAAGACAAAGAAGAGGCACACAGAGTATGAAGCAGCCAATAAAACTCTTCGCATGCAAGATAATCACGGACACAGTAGCCTCTCAAAGAGCTCTCAAAACGGCTGCTAGTATCTTTAGCAAATTCACAGGCTGCACAAGACTTACCAAAAGCTCCTGTAGTCCTAGTCACTAGCAGACAAAAACCTGAACCTGAAGTAAAAACACATTTATCAAGAATCGAAATATGTGAAAAACTGATATATTTAAGGATTTTTGTGACAGACTTGTAAGCCAAAAAACTACAAAACCTTGTTCAGATACAGAGGATGACAGACAGATCTACCATAAACACAGACCAAGACTCAAAGTTGTAAAGCCTATCTCCAAACTCATCTATAGGTTCAATGCAATCCTCATTAAAATCACATTGGATTGGGGCGGTAGAAATTAATAAGTTTATTCCAAAAGTGGAAATGCAAAGGACCAGGAACACTGAGAAAGACCACAACTGAAGACCCACCGCAGCTGTAACACTCAAGGCAAGGCAGAGTGGTGCTGGTGTACGGAGACAGACACGTGGATTGGGTCAGCACATATGTGGTCAATTTGACGACAGGGACAAACGCAGTTTCTTGGCTGATGTGTCGTCTTCTCAACACACGGCACTGTCTAGCCTTATGGAAGAAAATGAACTATACGCCGCACATGAAAATTAACCAAGATGGATCACAGACCTAAATGCGAAGGCTAAAGTTATTAAATATACAAGGCAAAATATAAGAGGAAAGGGCCTTGGTATAAGGATCTCTTAGGAGACAAAGTCCAAACCATCCTTCCACAAACGTAGCTCCAAGAAAGTTTCTGCTCTTAAACGCTAAGAGGAGGAGGCAGTACTCTCAATATCTTTATCTGACAAAGAGCCTGTATGCAGAATATTTATTTACTTAGAATATCATAAGAAACAGCGCAACTTTAAAAATGAGAGAAGAACGTGAACCAGCACGTTGTGGGAGTGCACCTGGGGGGCTCAGTCGTTAAGCATCTGCCTAACATAAGCGTGACTCTCCGGAAACCCACACAGGAACAATGGAGGGGACCTGGGACCTGAGGAGAGGGTAAACACAGGGTCAAAGATCTTTGCGGCAAAAGCCCCTTCCCCGTCTTTGCTCCTCTTGCAGCTAGGGCCCAAAAAAGAGATCAAACTGGAAATGTCCAAAGCCAGAAATGACGGTGTATTTGTGGGCTGCCCTTGGCACAGCACTGCTGTGCGGGCACAGGTGGGCTCCACGCGGACGTGGGGCTCCGTGCCCTCTGTGGCCACATCTGCCTGGCTCAGCTCCTCCTGGGCCCAGCTGCCACAGCCCTTTCCGGGGAGACTTCTCAGCCCCTTCACAGATCAGGCGGTGCTTCCACTGCACCCACCGTCACCCCCTGCTCAGCTACTACAGCTAATTTGCCAACCGTAATTTCTCCAAGGTGACCGTAAGCCCCACGCAGAACATAAGCGCATCTGTGCATCCACTGCCGTGCGTGAGATCTGCCACCAGGCCCGCCACGGGTCAGCACTCCGCGGAAATGAAAGCTCAGGAATAAAAACTAAGTCACTGAGGCCCGGGGGGCCGACTCTTGATTTCGGCTCAGGTCACGATCTCAGGGTCACAGGATCGAGCCTGTTTCAGGCTCCGCTCAGTGCACACCCTGTTTGAAGTTCTCTCTCCCTCTCCGGCTGCCCCTCCCTGCACCCCCATCTGCTCTCCCAAAATGACTACAATCTTAAAAAACAAAACAAAAACACAAAAAACCCCACCAAATTCATTTAAAAATTCTTTTTTTTTTTTTTCCAAGAAGATCCTTTTTAACAGGTCTCCTCGGGGTAGCAAGCTCTAGCAGCTCAGAGCAGAACGCAGTCCTCCTTGGCTGGTGTGCTTTGAGAACAATATGGCTACTACACCGAGGGCACACAGTGGGCTCTCAGAAACCGACGATGCTTCCCACCGGAATCACTGAGGTCCCCGCAGGGCTCCTGTGGCCCACACCCTGGCAGGGCACTCACGCCCTGGGTCAAGTGCTCGCCCCCCGCCCAGCTGGGGTGTCCGCCGCCAGAGGGGCGACGCTCCCGCCGGCTACCATGCCCCAGGTGGGCGGATGGAAAATGGCAAACACTCAGGGGTTTCCCTGCCCCACGGTGCAGTTATTTATAAGCAGCCAGAGAGAAGCGAGCCTTCTCTCATCTAGAACATTCCGCAGAGAAGACCAGGAAGACCCCAGGCTCCCAGGAGGCCCAGCATGCTGCTCTAAAGAGAGAAATGACCGCAGGCCCTCCACGGAGCGTACAAGCTGCTGCCCCACGCATGGAGGGGCCCTGGGGCTCCTTGGGGATGGCCCCTGACAGCGACGGGGTGGCCGGGGGCGGGGGGCGACGGCAGGAGCAGGCCTGGCAGGACGGCCCACCTCCGGGGCCTGCCAGAAGGCACGAACACAGGCCGCACAGGACAGGAAGCAGCCTTGCGGCCAGGAGTTCCTCGTGTTCCTGAGGGGAGAGGCAAGGACGGACTCACAGAGGACAGCCACCAGAGCAGACAACAGCCTTTCCTGGCAAACCGATTCAGGGGGGACGGAAAAGGCGGACAGGCGACAGCCTCAGCACTCCCGAAGCCAGGCCTCCCGCACCATCTCCCACCCCTGCCTCGTCCCCAGTGGGCTCTGGAAAGCACCCGCCCTAGCTGCACCAGGAGCCGGAGTCCCTGCCGGCGCCCCTGCTCCCCTGGTCCTTCCCCAACCTGCACCTCCACCTGCTGAGGTTCTGAGGCGCCGACATACATGTGGGGCAGGTGTGGGGTAGGACATGTGACGGAAGCAGGCACCTCTGCTCCCCCCGGGCACTATCTTCTGTGTCAGAGATGCCGATCAAGACCGTGGCTGTGGCCTCACCCACACCCCGCCTTCCAGGGACTGTGGCCCATAGCCTTTGTCACTTGCACCAACTGCTCTTCCCGGTACGAATTCCTCCATGAGTTACAGGACAGGGCAGAACATGCCATGCTAACTGCCAAAGCAGCCGCTCATCTACTGGCAAACGAAAGCCCCATCCCGCCTCCTGCTCTGGAACATTCCGCAGCAGCCCGTCGTCCCCAGGCCCCTCGGCACGTCTCTCTTCCACAGTTCGACCTCAAGGCCCCTACTCAAAGCATCCATACCCCAGAGCCCCGGTCACCTCCTCAGAAGTGAAGGTGACACTGCGCCATACTGAGAGGGACAGACACCCAGGCAGCTTCCCCCTGTCCCGGCCATCTGCCTAGAACTGCTCTCCTGGAAACAACGCCGACCAAAGTCACGCGTGCAGCAAGGATGAGTACTCAGAACTGGACCCCACTTACACGGGGGCTAAGGAAGCTTCCTGGAGGGGGAGGCGTGTTCCAGAAGGTGCAGGAATATGCTAGGCTGAAGCCACTCACCATTTTCTCCGGAAACAACCGCGCCATGGGCAGGCAGTTCTCAACGGCACTAGTGTCCTGCCCACCACCCCTAGGAGGACTCCGGACACTCCTCACAGAAAATCCATCTCAGAAGCGTGGAGGTCTCAGTGAAATGTCCCCACCCCTGCCCTAGAGTAACCACACGGAGAGAGAGGAGGGAGCCATCCGTGAGCTGGGACGCCTGGCCAGGGGCGCTGGGGGCTCCACCGTGGCAAGGCTCCACCCCAGGAGAGCAGGGGTCAGGAGACAGCGGCCAGAGCTCCTGCTAAGTGAGGGTCGTGGTTTTACAACTAAAATTAAACCAACTTCTGGTGGTGAAAGACAAGCAGGCAAGGACTTACACTTAAAATCACAGCGGCCAGCACAGGCATTTCACTCTGCGCGACAGAAAATGCTGCCGATTTCAAAAACAAAGAAAAATGCAGCCATTTTTCTCCATTTCTCCATCCCACACATACACAAAATCCTGCAAACCTCTACTCAACGGAACGCAAGAAAATCCACTTCAAAAGTAAGGTTTGAAACAGAGCGGGGGAGCCAGCCCCGGGGAGGCTGGGAGCGTAGGCAGCGCCCGGAGAGCGTGCAGAAGCCCTTTCTGAGCCACGCTGACGGAATGTGAGCCTCCAGTATGGGGCCTGGAATGAACAACACGCTGAAGTCTGGTGTCAATTTAAATGCACTGAACACCAGAAAATGCCCCCAACCAAGGCTTCAAACTTGTACAGCACGTTTCCACTCAACCCAACTAGATTGCCTGTCACATCTGACACGGCTCGTCAAAAGTTATCCTTCACTGCTCATGGGCAGCATCGAGGTCAAGAGAGCAAGTACAATGGTCCGACCCATCCCCGTTTTCTCCTTCAGAGCAGCCAACGTTGAACTCTAAAATGACAGACAGAGCAGGGCTGAAACGGCTGCCGAAGACACACAAGCTGTCCGAGGCCGCTGATCTGAAGGAGAAAATCTAGCCCGCGTGTGTGCGGCGGGTGGGGCGCCCTGACAGGCCCACACACAGGAGGACAGGGGGACGGGGGCACCCGGCAGGGCTCCCGCACCGCAGGCTCCCGGGCCCGGCACTGCACACACCTGCCCGGCCCGCAGCACCTGCAGTGGCGAGCACACAAGGACGCGCTCCCCTCCCAGAACAGGCTCGGTGAAGCTGCACGCTCTTCATCAGCCTGGAAACCCGAGGAAGGATGTTCTGACCTGGGCCACGACATGGCCCAACCTCGGGCAAGCCAGACGCAGGAGGACAAATCCGTCACCCCACTCCTAGGAGGTCCCTAGAGATCCCTAGGTGGGAGTTCCGGAGGCGGATGCCGGTGGCTGTGGTTAGGACATGAAGGCCCTTGCCATCACAGGACGGCACACTCACACGTGGTGAGCATGGTGAATTTTGTGATGCAGATTTTACAACGGAAAACCGTCCACCTGTTCGCCATGAACGGGAAGCCAAGTGGAGGACACTGGTCATTTCTTCCAGCTGTACGCTCCTGCATGGACAAAAGGCATCCTGGTTCGAGCGGGAGGGGAAATCAGGCACAAGTGGGAGCTCTGGGCAGGTCCACGTGTCCAGACTAGGAATATCGCATGACATGCGTGACAATGGCAAGGGCCTGACAAAGCCCCAGAGAAGTACAACACACCAGCCCACGGAGCCAGTTTCACTCGAATTCTGTGATGGAGGAGGGTATTCTCTCACTTTAACATAAATATTTTAGATTTTATTAGAAGGAACACTGGCATGGTGATGAATTAGAATATAATTTCAAAACAGAAGAGGACATTTTAATGACGTGTTCTGGGGGTCGGCCTCACCATCCTCCAGACCCCTGGAGGGCAGCAACCTTCTCTTAGACAAGCAGGACCTCAGCGGGCAAGTCAGAGGCAGGGACACTCGCTCCTGTCCTCACCTGTATGACGCAGAAGCACAAGGAGGGGCACAACAGGGTGCACGGTCCTCAAGCAGGCAGAGTCGGAATCTCCAGGCGAAATGCGGACCGCGCCGCTCTCTGCTGTTCGCTTTAGGTCCCTAGGTCGCAAAGAGCATCTGTCTCTCTTCACGACCACTGCCCCTGGTCTCCTGCACACCAGTCCTCCAGGATCGCTCTTCCCTGGTGGACCCAAGGTAGTAAAGAACAGTGCATTTCCACGTGAATCTTCTAGAACAGACCCTGAAGACCCTGGCTGGTTCCCATCTCCCTCGACCATGATATTCCAAAAGAGCTTATAGCATGGTTTCCTTATCCTAGTGGGAACAGGGACGTAAATATACAAAATAAAAGTAATCTCTTAGACACACTGGCCCCTTTGGAGGTCTGCAGCAGTGTGTCTGAACTCTGCTATAATGTGGTGTGTAACCATTTTAAGCACGGACCGAACGACGAGATGCATGTTACGCATCTTTGACCGGAACCACGCGGGGCAGAGTCTGAGTGTGGCATGGGGCTGGCAGTGAAAGCACCGCCTGGCGGCCTGGCACAGGAGCCTTGTGATGTCCAGGCTGGTGTGCGGGCCGGGCAGCCTAGCACCCCAGCCAGGGGCGCCCTTAACAAGATGCCTTGGACAACCATTCCAATACTGTGGGGGATGGGGAGTACTCTGCTCTGTCCACCCTCAGAAGTTAGAAGTCACTGGCCTTTGGGATTGGCATGTTCGCATCCATATGGGGGCTCCCAACCAGCAGGGCTGTGGGGAAAGACCCTTTCCGATGGTGAAGAGCTGCTACTAACTTGCTGTGTGACCCTGCATGCAGCAATGAACGTTCCTGGGCCAACACTCGAATCAGCAGGTATGAAAGGACCTGAAGTATCTTGTTTTACCCCAACCCTTGAACCGCAGCGCCAGCACAGTCCCTTCTCAGGGCTCTTCCACCACATCCCCGAACTCTGCAGGGCCCAGGGCTGCATCCTGCAACCGCTGCCTTTGAGGGAGAAGCATCTCCTGCACACCTAGGGGGCCACGCCTGGCTAATATGGGGATCCCAAGGCCTGGGCCCCTGGGCTCACCCCGGCAGGATGCGGAGAGTGCCTCATGGCAGACAGAGCTCTCCGAGGATGGGCTGAGACCTCAGTGGTATCCAGGTCACAAGGCAGACCTACCTTCTCCCCAGCCATCTTGCCTGCTGCATTGTCCCCAGGGAGTATCTGAGGGCTCCTCCCCAGCACATGGTTGGCGTGCAACCACTCCACAGCCAAGTCTGTTCCTACGGTGCTCAGACAGGCCCCCTTCACTTCCGTGGTCTGCTACAGACATGGCATGTGCTGGGAGACTGCAAGACACAACGTCCCCAACGGCTGAGACACCGGAGCCTGAGGACCGGAGGCAGAGTGCACTGCTGCCCACCGTCCTACTAGCAGGAGCTACTCTACGTCTCTACCGCGTGTACATCCCACTCCTGACACACAGCCGCAAGCCCGAGGGGGCACCTTTCCGGAGGCTGCAGCCTGGTGGCAGAGACGGGTGCACCACAGGCTAGATCGGAGCCCTGTACTGCCCCACAGGACCGATGCCCCAGATCTTAGGCTTGCAGTCCATCCTATCGTGGTTCCAACTACGTACCTCTGGCGTCACAGCAAAAAACAGCCACACAGAGGTTCATCATGGCTGAGCTCCAGCGCAACTGCACCCACAAAACAGGCACCAGTCTCCAGCTGCAGTTGGCAAACTCCTGTTCTAGATGGTTAAACAGCAGGAAACCAGAAACCCAGAGTGCTGTGGCGGGGACAAGGGTCATTACCACACATGGCTGAGAACTAAAGGAAACGATGAGCAGCCACAGAGATGGTCTGGGGTCATGTGTTTCAGGCCAAGGGGATGGAACATGCAAAGGCCCTGGGGTGGGTCACTCTTGGCAAGCACACGGAAGGGCCAGGGGGCAAGACGGCTGGAGCAGAGGGGTAGGGACCTGAGAGAGGAGTTGTTCAGTCTGGGGAAGGGCTGGGAATAGATTGGCGAATCACATAGGCCCTACAAAGTGTTTTCAAGCCTTGACTTTAATGTAATACTGATATTTACCGAGATTAAGGTGAAGTTATTACAAGAATTCTTGTAATATTTTCATATATTCTCTTTGAAAATCCTAATTCACACACAGATTATATAACTCTAAGTGGGATATTTAAATTCATCTGATCATTTTCCAAAAGCACCCCCAAACAGCCGACCATATAAGGAGATGCCTCTGAAGCTTGGGCGCTCACTATCTGCCTGCAGCTTTCTACTCATCTGCTTGGCTTTTCAGCAGCAAAACTCAAGGACACGCGAGTCACTTAGAGTTTCACTCTCTCTCTCCGCTTCCATCCTCTCTTGCAGCCAAGCTTCTGAGCCCTTTCCCAAAGGCCTTCACCGTGAGCCCTCCTACTGGCGACCTGCGGCCCAGGCTCAGTGTGAACCTCAGACAAGGCTCCTCTCCTGCACGCCCTCATGCCACGTGGGCCACTCTGCCCAAGCACTGAGCTTCACCACCCTCCGTGGACTGGGGTCTGGGCAGACGCCGACCGGATCTTGCCCTGGACTTTGCTGGCGGCTATCCAGGAAGTACAAAATGACGTACACCAGGTTAAAGGAGAAAACCGAACACGCCGCGTGTTCATCATTTTCTCGCAGGAGGGTCTGAAAACGAGTAGGGTGACCCCATGGAGCAGCCGGGGCAGCACCGCCCCCCACGCTCCCTCTCCTGGTGCCCACACCCGGTCCAGCCAGCAGGACAGGTCTGTAGAAGGCTCTGCCGATGACAGACCCAGGGGGCGCGGAGGGCCGCGAATAACCTCCGCTCAAGCAACCCCCTTCTCTGCCTCCCCAAATCACTCGCCGCCGTGCGACGGCTCCTGTCACACACAAGCTCTTCCTGTGCCACTCGGCCCGTCCCGCCCGGGGGAGGTGCAAGGGGTGCAGCAAACACCTGTGTTCCTGCGGCCGCCGGCGGGGGTCATGAGAGCAGCCCCCAAGGGGCACAGTACATGAAACAGGCCTTCCCCGAAATCAACGGCTCCAGCTCCTTCGAAACAGGCAGTAGAGGACAACCAACCAGATGCAGGCCGAGCGCGGGAGGCGACAGGGTGCAGGGAGCGGGCCCCAGCGCGGGCGCACAACCACTCCTCCAGCTCGGAAGAAGTTTCTCTATTCTCACTCCCAACCCCTCCAACTGGGGAGGTGCGGGAGGCCACCGGAAGCAGCAGAGAGAATCTGTGCTTGTGGAAGAGCTCCTCAGGCAAGAAGGTGAAGGAACAGAGGATGAGGTATAAAACCCAACTGGGGAGCGTATAATTATGTGCAAAGAGATTACGCCTTATTTTAATATAAATAAAACTTTTTAAGCATTAGATAAAAAGCCATGCCTCAATACGCCAGTTTTTCAGTAGAATCCATTCATTTCACACGATTCTCGTAATTTCACAGCGTTATTTGCTTTACTTTAGAAGTCTTATTATTTATACATCATTTTACAACGGAGAGAGTAGAAAGGTTCAGTACATCTTGTAATGAGAAATCTGGCCGCCACGGCAGCACCGCGAACGTGGGATTCCTGCCCTCCGCCTTCCATTACAAGCGAACTCCGGGACGAACTTCAGCAGACCCTCGTGTGGAGACTATTTCCACACTCTGCTCGGGGCTAAACATTCTTCTGTGTATATACTAGTAAATTCAACAGCCTCTTTAACATCTGAGAACGAATTACTGACAAGTCATTTTTTGCTCCATATTGCAAGTCAACGTGGCAACCCTGTTTTTTTCCTATTATAAACATGTGCTACGCCTCGGCTCCAAGTCGTTTTGGATGCTGATACAAGATTCATAATGGCTGTCAGAATCTGCAATTTTCCCTTTTGTTTTATGAGGTCAGGCAATATTACATGCACTGATATATTCCATTTTCCCAGCTGAAAACCTTCTCATTTGAGCCCGACAGGTTGAGGGAGTCATGATTTTGCAACCTCGCATGTGAAACACAGTATGAGGGGGCAGGTGGCTAACCCCACATTCTCCTCTTGCTCTTGTCCACTGGCAACAGTAAATTAAACTGTCAAAAATGGAATTGTCCTGTCATCAACAAAGCTATAGCTTCACGAGTACTGCAACATCAGATATATTTCTAACTCTGCATTTCCCTGCACCTGTAATTTCATCAGGAACCCGCACTGGACCATGGTGAGAGCTGTCCAAGGGACACCGGCATCGTGAATTCCTTTACAGGCTTGACATGGCGTTTCAAAGACAGAAATTAATGAACAATTCCGGCAATTTGTAATATATATGAAAAGGGTGTTCGGTGTGAGGTCCTGACCTTCACCAGGACCCTGTAGAAGGGTAGAAATGCTAACGCGGATGTGACACGCTGCGCCGCGCGAGGAGAAGTGACACTCGAGGTCCCGCAGACAAAACAGCCGCACGCCAGCACGCCCAACACACCTGGCAACTGCTTGATGGCCACAGTGTCCGCTGGCCCGGATGGCTCTTACGAGCCTTTAAGACAGACCCTCCGCGTAAGTGGCACGTAACACGGAACAGAACCTCGGTCCCGAAGCGGAAGGGTCGTCAGACAATCCATTTTCCTCTTAGGCGCTGTCCACAAACAGCTCTGGACTTCCTGCAGGTAGAGACCCTTCGGGTCCTTATTCCTTCGAGAGGAGAGAGGATGGCCAGCTTCCTTCTCGAGATTGAAACGCAGCTCCAGCTCTCCTTTGGAGAGGCCTTCCCGTGACCAGTGGCGCCCGCCGGGTCTGACTGGGCCCCACTTCCAGTAAGTGTGTCCCTCAGAAGTGGGACTGCAGAGAAGCGCCCTCCGCAGCGGCCGGCACCCCTGCTCGGGACCCTCGTTAACAAGCCAGGGGACCACGGGAGTCCCTTCAGCGGCCCTCGGAGCTCGCATGGTGAGAACGGGCTCCTCTAACCTGTTCCAGAACAACAAAGTCGCGACTCTGGCCGTACTTAGTTAAATATTGCAATCGAATACTGTTACAGATTATCCTGACAAAAAGTCATCGCCCATCAATCACCATGCTCGAGACAGAAAGTTAAATTGAGATGAGGAATCATTTCACGGCCTAATACAGTCAAAGTGACTCAATATTCCTTTATTAATTCTCATTTAATATCGCTTTAAATTGCTGCCATTATTATCCTACCGTAGACGGAAGATTCTGTGTAATTAGTCTGTATTAAGCCCTTTTTATTTATAAGGAGCCAAATAAACAAACCCACTTTAATTACCTGGGCTCCACAATATTGATCTGAGCATCAAAATTTAATATGACTTTATTTCAAATTTCCATATGACTAGTATTTAAATGTGTTCCAGCAATAACAATTTTGCAGGCACAAATGACTTTTCATTCAGAGTATGTAAATGACTGCCTCGCGCCTGGGAGCACAGGCTTTCTGTGCCCACAGCATGTTTACCGAGACCTCGGGGGCCTCCCTGCTCCCGCTTTGCTCCCTAATACGGCAAGAAAAGCCACCAATTACCAAAAGAGACAAAAGTCAACGAAGACAGGGAGGCTTCTCCCTCCCAAACCGTGTTCTCTCCCACTTCAGTACATGGTGTTAACGACATACAAATTTTGAGGTCATTAAGTATAAGCAGGGCCGGAAAGCCAGACAGGCGGGGAGGCGGGATGTGCGGACGTCAGCACTTGGAGCGTGAGCCGAGTCCCACAATGCGAGTTTCAGCGTTATTGTCTCAATTTAACTTGCATTAGTACCTAGCACCTTGATTACACCGTTGGGCGGTAATCTTCGCCGGCACATGCCATCATTACTTATGTCAAGCCTCTTGAGTGGCTATGAATACTACGTTGTTTTACGAGAGAGAGGAAATTAGTGCCAGTCCCCTAGAGTTTTGGGTGCTTAACACTAAAGCACTACGCGGCCCTCGAAAATCCCACAACAAATCCTTGTTTAGTGCCACGTGGAGATAAGGACTTTGCAGCAACATTGGAGCATAAATAACTCATGTCCCTCTTTATTTGTAAATGTCAAAAAACCCCACAAAAACGAAACCCAAACCCAAACCCACCCCGCTGTTCTTCAACGCTGCTTTCTGCACAAACACGCAGAACCTGTCTCTTCAGCGCACACCAGTTGAGCGAGACGTTCCGATTTAGCCGGCGACACCAAGCTAAGACACGAAACAAAGAAATAGCCACAACATGTGTTTGAGGAGTATCGTAAAGTGCTGTTTTGGATGTATTTTTAATAAAAATGAACTTATCAAATCCAGGGGAAACATGTCGTAGTAACATGAGCCTTTCCTCCAGAGCACAATAAAGTAGGAAAAAATGCTGCCTCACGTGGACTGCATTTTCAATGTTTTTTAAATATGATCCACTATGTTGTTGAAAAGAATTATTTTCTGGTATTGCAGGGATTTTTGCATTGTCTGTTTATTCTGTTTACGCAGCAAATGAAAGCTACGATATGAATAGGTGAACTCCCAGGGGAGAAAACGAAATTCAGAAAATGATGTACAGATGGGGACAGGGGGCCATGAAAACGGCGTATAAATTAATGTGCCCTCAACAGTCACATCTGGAACAGAACCGGCCAAATAAATAATTTTGACATTAAAAGAAATTAAAGATCAAGCACTGCAGATAGAATAAGTTTTTTGAAAATAGTATCATTAGTTTACAGTATGTTTGACACGGCGTTCAAAATAAAATCATCGATATATTACGCTGGCCAAAAATGGGGCCTGGACGCTTTTCTTTCTTTTTCTTTCAATAGCCAGTAATAACCTCTCAAAATATCACTCCCACAAGAGCCTCCGCACCTTGCCTTTCTTAAAAGTTCTTTTGTCACAGAAGCACGATGTGCTTAAGTTTTGCATCTTGAACTTATTCATGTTTAATTTAGTAAAACATTAGAAGTAAACCTCAGAAGGCAAACAAATGATCACTCGTCTGCTACACAGCAGGAAGGCCATGATCCGAATTTAAGGGTCCGATACCTAACCTGCGATTTCACTTCCTCCTTTTCTCTTGGCCCCCCGGCCATCTTTATTCACACAGCCGGGGGCCCACTAAGCAACAAGGACCGAAATCTTGGCAGCCTCCTTCCAAAGACTGGAGGCAAGATCTGCTGGAGACGGCAGAATGAAAAGGACAGAAGACTCAGGGTCACGGACCGACAGCCGAGAGGGCCAAGTCTGCGAGTGCAGGCCAGGGCCTGCTCGGGGCGCCCTGCTCCTCCCAGAGCCTGCACGTGGCCCCACCTTCCCCCGGAGCGGACAGGCCCCAGGGAGCCCCCGCTCCACGAACCACCCGAGAAAGTGGGCTCCTCCACACGTTCTCAAATGAAGCCAATTTTGAAAAATGGCTTCTGA
>RCUC01137365.1:0-15000 GCA_003697995.1 Taxidea taxus jeffersonii | reverse complement strand
GCCAGGCCAGCCAGGCCTGGGCTGAGTCTGATTAATTGTTCCTCTCCGGGGATCCTGCTGGTCATGGACCACTGAGCCATGGGCCTCTCCATGGCTGCCATGTGCTACTGTGACAGTGCTCAGTTCCGTCCCTATTCCAGTGGCCCCTCCAATAGCAAGGACACTAACACCACCTCTTTATGTTGCTGCCACGAAGGGTCCAGAAATCTTGGACATCAACCAGGACTTTCTTCAAGGCTGAACACGACGTGGGAAGACAAATTCCTCTAGGACTTTGGTTATTTCACTCTAATTGTTATTCACAGATTTGTTATTTATTTTGTTATGACCAAATTAAAATGAATTAGGATAGACAACTCCTCTTTGCCACCTCACAAAGTAACCTTCAGGATGTGACCTAACACACACTCACCAAGGTCACTGGATTTTTGCCACTGGTGGGAGGTCTGAATGAAGGCCCCAAGGTCAAGGTGGGAGGACGGCTCCTGCAAAGTCTCAGCTGGCAGGTGGGAGCTGGGAACCAGGTGGGTCTGAGGTGGCTTCCCGTCCACCAGCACAAAGCTGGGGAGAAGCACTCTCCTTCCAAGAGCAGTTCCGAGCCACCCACGCCTGACCCCAGGGCCAGAAGCACCTTAAGCAAAGGAGAACCAAACGCGAGAAAACCGCAAACAGAAAGCGTCAAATAATCCAAAGCAGTCATGTTGCTCCCCACTGCCAGCTGTCGTTCACGGGGCGCACACAAAGCCTGGAAGAGAAACGGAGGAGGACCGAGCCTGTGCATTTCTGTTTGCAAACTGGAAAGGACCTCTGCCGGCAGCTCCGCTGGGAAGGGTGAAGCCAAACCTATTACTTCAGTCATAAAGGTTTAATCATTCGCAGTTCAAATGTGGATGCCTCTTCCCAATGCACAGGCTTTTTCACATGTAAGTTTGAGCTAAAAAAAAAAAAAAAATGCTTTCAGATGAAAAATGCTGCCAACAAGGAAAGTCATATGGGGGCTACCTAAACCTGGTCCTTAAAGTCCTTCCCCTCTCTTCCCAAAGGCTACATACTCATAACTGGTATTGATATTAATATTAATTTGTCATTAATACTAATGTTTCACTAACCAACTAGGAGTATTTTGAAATATCCAATTTCTCTGGATAGCTAAACCTCAGGTTCCACTATGAAAAATGTTTTCTAATTACTGCGTGCCAGTAAGCCATCAGACAATGCGGCGAGGTTTCCCATTAATTCAAGCGTCTCATACTTATACAGAAAGCCAGCCACACTGGAGTCGGTCACCTCAGCAGGTCACAAACGCTTCCCACACTTTAGGACGCCCTCCCACCAGCTGAGAGCTGAGCTGGCCATGGTGAGGGCAGCCTGCTGGGGCGGGAAGAGGCAATACAGATGCCTACCTAATTTGATTAATCTAATTCTGAAACAAGTAATCCAATGAAAGTAATGGGTGTTGTTCTTGCTAGTTCACTGAGCAAAAAAATAGGCTCACAAACTACCTGCCAACCTTCCTCTGCCGACAGCCAGTCCCCCAGTCAGCACGCCCTCCGTGCACACACATGCCGCACTTCTCGGGGAAGAAAATGGGTGCTGGTCGGATGCACTCCCCGAACTCTCCTTCAGATCGTAGAAGCGGAACACGTTTCCACTTGTTGCCTCTGGCTCTGTCAACGAGAGGACCTTGTTTGCTTTCCGTGGTCAGGCTCTCGAGCAGCCAGGAGGCAGAGGGAGTTTGGGTCAGTGGCGGAGACGGAGGGGAGAGATGCCCACAACCACACGGGGTCAAGACCTCCATGCAAGACGGTCACCAAGGACAAGTGGGCAGACAGACGGAGCCCTCAGAGGCACAACAGGAAACGTGAGAGAATGTTCCGACGTACTGCTGAGCTAGACGGGCGGGAGCCCCCGAGGCGTGCTGACCCAGGTCCGGGCCACAGCCCTGGGTTGTGCCTCTCATGCAAGTGGGAAGTCGCTTCACCCATCCCTCTAAAGAGACGAAAAGCCAAAGTGCTGTAGGTGATGGGAACAAGGAACATGTAGAAAGGCCAGTGAACATCACTGTTCCGCCCGCTCAGGGGCACGCACGTAACATGGGGACATTATTTCCACCGGGTGGCAACAAGGGCACCACTGCCTTTCTCCACTGGGAGGGGCGAACGACCACAGCGCTCAGAAGGACAGAGGAAGGCTCAGTTGTAACAAAAGAACACACATACCACGCGCCAGCCTTCCAGCCACAGAAGCCGATCCACGGACATCAAATCCCAGTGAACGGGACACGCACGTCCTGTCTGTGAGCACACTCGCCTCCGCGTTCAGGTAGCGTCTGCGGGGCGGTGAGAGGCACCGTACTGTTTATGGGAGAGGACGCCAGAGGGGAACACCCCGTGCAGCCCTTCCGTGGAATGTTATGTGCGAGGAAGAAGGAAAAGTAAAACCCGAGGGCCTGACTTGGAAGAATGATAGAGGAGGAGGAAAATGGAGAACATGTTAGGAGCCAGCATTTTTAAAACAACGTCAGCCTTTGGTTCGTGTGCTTCCGGAGGACTATTTGGTAGTGGAATAAGCAACAGACGAGGCTATGAACGTTTGCTAAG
This sequence comes from Taxidea taxus jeffersonii, assembly GCA_003697995.1. Lineage (NCBI taxonomy): Eukaryota > Metazoa > Chordata > Mammalia > Carnivora > Mustelidae > Taxidea > Taxidea taxus. The sequence goes on along the minus strand of RCUC01137365.1, from coordinate 12,400 downwards.
GAGAAGAGAGAAGGAGATGAGGAGACACAGAGATACCAGTAAACCGGGATAAAAAGGGTTTTAAAGAAGTGGGGTCCTGTACAGACAGGCAGCTCAAGGACACCAGTCGCAAGGCCTGCAGGGCTCCGAGGTCCCTGCCACAGGACCAAGGGAGGGGAGCAGTAAGTCAACGCTCTGCTCTACCACACAAGACGGCTGGGCCGCGTCCACCGGGAGCAGCAGCCGACGCCACTGGCCGAGAGGACCGGACCCCCATGCCAGGCGTAAAGACTCTCACGTGTGGCTTCGGACTCAATGCTCGCGTCCCGAGACCCCCATGCCGGAGCCCGCATCCCCACGTGATGGCAGCAGGACATGGGGGGTGATTCAAGCACGAGGGTGGGGCCCTCAGGATGGGATCCGTGTCCTTATGAGAGGCCGAAGAGTCCGTACTTCTGCCTCCTCTCCCCCACACCAGGACACGAGAACGTGGCCTGACCACGAACAAGAGGGTCTTTGCCAGGAACAGAACCTGCCAGCACCTTCCCTTCGGGCTTCCCGCCCCAGCCCCGAGGAACAGGTACCTGTTAGAGCAGCCGGAGAAGGGAACACACTCGGGGAATTCAGACGCTCAAGCAGAGCTTCACGCTCCTGATTACAGATTACAGTTTCCATTCTTCTGGATTGTGCTGATTCCAGAGAAGGCTTTCCACTTTAACTGATGAGCCAGCAGTAAACGTGCAGTCCGTGGGGACCCAGGACAGCAGACGGGCCTCAGAAGGCCCCGGGCCTGCCCAGCTCTCCATGCGGGCTCTGCGCCCCGGCCCCACGAGGCAAACAGGCCCGCTCTGCTCTCCAGGTGTAACCGCCGGAAGGGACAACTTGCTTAGGGCTCCGCGGCTAAGCCGCTGTCCTCAGGCTCGGGAACCCGGGGCAGTCTGGCTCCCAGGACTGCGCTCGGAGACACACGCCGGCTTCCTAACGCAGCGCAAGGAATCCCGAGCACGCCCTGAGCCAGGGTCGGCCGCGCACCTGCCACCGGGCTGTGCGTGCACAGGGCGACCTCGTCAGGGCAGCTACGAGAACGGGCAGAAGAGCCTGGGGGGAACCCGCGCGCCCCACCTGCCGCTCTGCCCGAAGGCCCGCAGATAGTCCTGTCTCCTCCTGCCAGGCCATGCCCCTGGGCTTTTTACTTGTTATCATTCCCATTAAACATTTTTAAAGGGTTTTCCTGGAGAGCGAGCTAGAGGGTGCACCGCGGCGAAGGGGCAGGGGCAGGGAGCCGGACCTGGGGGCCGCCGCAGGGCTGGCCGCGCGCCCAGGGCCTTCGGAGGTTCCCGCCGTCCCGGCGTTTCGGACGCTCCAAGCGACCGCGGGTGCGGACTGGCGAACCCGCGCGGCGGGCCCCGCAGAACGTTCCAGAACACTTCGCAACGGCTGCCGCAGGGTCGCGCTGAGCCTTCTGTTTACTCTTTGGCGTCTACCTGGAAATCGGGGCGCAAGAACGCGGGAAGGAGACCCCGGGCTTTCCCCGCCCACCGAGGTCGGAGGGGACGGAGCGCGGCGCGCTTCCTCGCTCACTGCCACGTGTGGGGAGTCCCCGCGGCCCGCGCGGGCGCCGAGAGCCCCAGCCGCGGCTCCGCGACCTCCCGCGAGGCCGGAGCGCAGATGACGCCCGCCCGGACGCCAGGACGGCGACGGGGCCCGGCGCACGAGAGCGGCCGCGCGACCACGGACCCCGGACGTCCCTGTGCCGCCGCAGCCCTGGCGCCCGAAGACGGCGGGTGACGCGGCCGCATCTCCCATCTGGCCCTGCCCCCGCGCGGGAGGACGGTGGGCTCACCCGTCCCCACGGGCCTCGCCTGAAACACGGCGGCCAACCCCGCCGGCCAGCGCACCGTCCTGAGGGCGCCCGCGCCGGGACACGGCCGCGCCTCTGCGGCTCGCGCGCCTCACCTGAGGGGGCCCGGGCGTGCGCTCGGCCAGCGCGGAGGGGAGGGGCCGTCGCGCAGGCGACCTCCGAGCGCGGCGGGCGCGGACGCCCGTTACAGACTCCGCGGTCCCCGGCGGGACGGGCCGGCTTCCCTGCGGCCGCCCGCGGGCCGGGAGGAAGGGACGATGGCGACCCGCACGGCGACAGGGCACTCGCTCGAAGCGCGTGCGTCTTACCCGCCGCTACCCCGAAGCGCCGCGCCAGCCCGGGAAGAGGCGCGCGGCCGCTTTTCCGAGCGGGAAGCCTCCGCACTGTGGCCCCCGCCGCGCCGCAGAGCGCACCGCGGGCCTCCGGACCCTTCGCCACGGACGGCCGGGCCCGCCGCTCGCCGCCCGGGCCAGGCAGCCCGCCTGGACTCACGGCGCCCACCGCACCAGGCACCTGCGGCGACGGTAAGCTGCGCCACCACCGACCTCCGCGGACGCGGGGACGCTGGGCTCCGCTCCGTGCAGCGCGTCCACACAGACCGCGAACGCGGCGTCCGGCTCCTCCCGAAGCGCGCCCGGCCCGGGGCCCCGGTTCCCGCTGGGAGCGCGTCTGCGGCGCCGGGACCGACGGGTCGTTCTCGGGCGCCGGAGGACACGGCTGTACGTCACTCTCACAGAGCTTGGAGAAGGAAGGCTTTCTCCAAGAAACCCCCGAAGCAGGGAAGGGTGTGTCTCTTCTACAAATAGGCCTGTCACTTCGGGCCGGGAACAGACTTCCAGGGTTCCCTTAGACATCCAACCCTGGGAGGAAAGGCCAAAGGGCCTCCGTCTCTGAACCAGGGCTGGGCACCCCGCACCCGTTCTAAGGAAGCTTCTGGATGCTTGTTTCCTGGCCTTCCTGCCGCAGTTCTCTTGCAGAAGGGCCTGAAGGCCTTCCAATGCCGCCGTCCTAGCACGCAGGAACCACCGCAGAGTCACAGAGCCCTGGCCAAGAGCCAGGGACGCTGCCAAGGGACGAGGGGCGCCCCCGCGGGACAGCCGGGAGGAGGGTCCTGGGAGGCAGTCATGCGAGGTGAGGTGCCCGGCCGGTCCGGCTCCCCACCGCCACGAAAGCTCCCAGAGGCCTTCCCTGGCTTGGCAGGGCCACGGGTGGGGGTGGGGTGTCCGGGCAATACCGGGTCTGCAGAATCTGGAGAGGACTTTTCCCACGGCACAGCCCCGATGACCGTCCGCAGCCCGCTTCAGCCAACAGGGCGAACAGGCCTAGGGGGAGGCACAGTCTTTGGGGCAGAAGAGCGTTTGCCGCAACTCGGTGGGCGTTACTGCCGGTGTCTCTAACCACGGTTCTGCTGGGACAGTCCCGTACCCCACCGCGTGCCAGGGCCGGCCGGCGCAAGCACGTTCTGCCCGCAGGCAACCTGAGGTGCTCGTGTACTTCCAAGAGCCGCTCGAGACCCGGCTTCCAGGGCAGCATCCGCCCCAGCCCTCCAGAGCAGGGTCCTGAGGTTTCAAAGGGCGGAGAAACGAAGACGGAACGTGTCCAAGTACGTCGCCGTAACCTGGGTGTTCACGGCAGGAAAACTCCTCTTCTGCTCTCTCCGCTGCTTCGGCGCAGCTCACTGCTCGCGGGAGCCAGGGCTGCTTCCTCACGCGCAGGGCTCGTCCTCAGCCAGGGCGGGCTGAGTGCACGATTACGGCTGCCCGTATTACCCGAGGCCACGAGTGCCGGGACAGGACAGAACAGGGCCTTGTTTTTAAAACACCAGGGGACTCAAAGCAGTTCAGTCATGAAGATTTAAGGCGAAATATGAAACAATGCACCTGTCTCTCGGATCCGTCAGCAACACTGGGGCCACCCTTCTCGAGGCTCTGCCTGAACTCGGCGCTGAAGAGATCACTGGTGGGGGGGAGAGCAGAGCCCTTATCCCACGAGGAGGAAACGCAAACTCATCTCCGAAGAGCTGACCAAGACCCACCTTTCCAAGATGCCACTTCTGGACCGTTCCCAACGGGTGATCCACGTAGCCCGCAACACAGATCTTCAAGGCCCTCAAAATCCGCAGGCTCCTCGCGCACAGGAGTCTGTTCTCATAAACCGCCGTCTACAAGTCAGTGACCAGAGGGGGTGCTTGACGATCCTCCCCGATGGACGAGGGGCCTAGGAGCCGAGGGGCAACGCGCTCTTCGACCTCTCCTAAAACCGGCCCGAAGTCTGCACCGCCCAAGCAGCAAGCTCGGGTGCGTGTATCAGACCTGTTGGTCCGCCCCGCAGAGAGAGGGTCGTAAGAGCCAGGGTTCCCGTGGGGGTTACGGAGGGATATTTACCGTATCAGAAACTCAGACTTTCTGAAATAGTCTGCAATTTACTCAAATATAAGCCAGTTTCATATGATCACAAATAAGTATTTTTTAAAAGTCTTTTCCAAAACAGTGAGAAAACTGAATTAACGAGGGCAGGGATTGGTTTTTTTGAGAACCTTTTATTGGCTGGCTTCACAGGCGACAGTTGGGTTCTCAGAGCGGCACCTCCTTCCTCCCCTTCCCGCGCTCAGTCTGGCTGACGGACACGAAGAAAGTCCTCTCCAAAGGCCTGTGGAGCCTCTCCTTTGACTCCAGGTCAAAACTCAACCAGAGGGGATTTCCTGAAGCAGAGCTCTGAGGTGGCTTCCGACAAGCGGGGGTCCGCCGGTCGCGACCTCTGAGTTCTCCCCAGCTCGAACTTCGTGAGGAGACGCCAGCCCCTCGGAGGCCGCTAGCGCGCGGAGCCGAGCGAATCTTCCAGGGGCTCATGTGCTTCGCCAGATCCCCACAGCAAGGCTGACCTCAGCAGACAGGGTTCGGATGTCGCGAAGCCATCGAGCCTGCGATGGTGGGCCGCAGTTTCCCCAAATCCTAATTTCCACCAGCAGCCTCCTTTTTTGATCCGTTAGCCCAGGCGGCCAATGCTGTCGTACCGTCAGCTGTGTCCTGGCTGAGAGGTTCACTCTGTTCACTTCTGAGAGAACGTCTGCCACGGCCACGTCTGAGCAGCAGCGCGGGCCGTCACCCCCCGTGAGAGCGGGCTCCGGCCAGACAAGGGGCTCCTCTGGCCGGCAGCCCCGGCCCCCGCGCCCCCCGCGTAGGAGACGGCGCCGCGCGGCCGGCGGGAGGGCTCCGTGCCCGCGGGAGGGAGGGGACTCCAGGGTCAGGACCTACAGAGGCTCCCCCGTGACCCTCCCTGCGGGCGTGGGGGCCGGGGCGTCCGTCAGAAGGGACAGCGGTATCACCCGCCGTGCGACCACCGCGCAAGTTCAGCACAGTGAGGAGGGCAAGCTCGCTGGAGCGCGGCCGCCGGCCCACACCCGCCCGGGAACGTGGGTCCCTCAGAGCCGGAGGAGCCCAGCCTCAAGGGCGCCTGTCACTCAGCTCGGCGCTCACGCCCTCTGGGGCCAGTTTCAAAAGGGCTCTCGGGGGCGCGGCGCGGCAGGACACCGCGCCTGGCGTTGTCGGGGCCGGGACCCCCCGGCAGGGCGCCGCCCAGGCCGCTCGCCAGCTCCGGGCTCCTCACGGACCCAGCCCGCGCCACCCTCACCGCCGCCGCCGGCCACGAGGCCAACGTGTAGCTTGTTGCCAAACACCGCTGGCGACCACCGCATTTCAGACACCTTTCGACGAAATGGCCGTTTGCTCTGAGCCAGGAGCCTTCGGGTTTGCCGCGGCCGCCCCGCCGCCTTGCTCGCGTCCGCTGGCGGGGCCGGAGCAGTCGCCCGAGGCCGTTCCCTGCGCTCGCGCCGGCGCGCTCCTCACAAGGGCCTCCTCGGAGCAAAGCCAAGGCCGGGACTGCGAGTACAAGGGTCACAGCACGTAGAGGGCCAGTAAAGTGTGGGCTGTGAATCCCTCCACCGCCGGCGCACCCCATCTTGCTGTCCCTTAAGTGCTCATATCGGAATCTTCACGGAGCGTCTCTAGCCTCTCTGAGGTTTTCATTAGACCGGAAGGGTGAGTGACACACTTTTCAAAGTTTATGTCCTTTCTCTTGGCCCGACCCACAAAAAGAAGATTCATGCTTCCTTGCCTCCGCCGGCAATTCCACGGCTAGAAACTATTCATCGCAAAATAGAAATAGACTCTTATTTTGCTTTGGTAGAGATTCACAAAATAGAAAAATCTGCTCACATTGTATCCACTTGCTTTGTTAGAATTTAAATGATGCTGCCTCAGCCATCTAAAGAATCAAAACTCTAACACACGAGTTCTCCATCCATGTGGGGCTCCGGGTTCCAGGTCATCCTCAGGGAAACCTCGCACAGACACAGACCTCCGCTGGCCGGCTGCGAAAGCAACTGAACTACCGAACGGACTACACGCTGCTTGTATTACACGAAGAGGAGGCAGCGAGGAGAGAACCAGCAGAGCCTGCAGCCCGGGCCCATGCGCAGCCCGCCGAGTGCCAGCGCAGGGGCTGGCCGCAGCGGTCCCTCCAGGGGACGGTGAGGCTCAGACTGGGAACCAAACGGAAGACAGAAGCTGTAAGGACCTCAGTCCACGCACTGGGAAGGACGAGGGAGAAGACATGGGGGGAGGGCGGAGACCTGGAAGCGGCAGAGATGGGGGGCTGCCTAGCCTGCGAATGGGCTGTGGGGCGGGGGTCGGTCACGGGGCCACAGCCTATCACTCTGGCGGGCAGCGGCCCCCTTACCTGAGCTGCTACGGAAAGTTCCCAATATGTTTCAACCCTCCCAAATTTAAAAAGTTACAGTTTTGACTATTTTATACATTCAGTAGAGACCATAACAAGCCTACAAATGTGGACATCTCACTCCATGAGAGCCATAATGTGGGTGAACCATTTGGCCCACAGATTCAAGAGGTCAAAGGTGAGCTGAGCACGTGTGCTCCGCGGCACGGTTTGTGTGAGGACACCCCCTTCTCTGAGCAGGCACCGGCGGTGCAAACACCACGTCCCTGCGGGGTCACACACGAGGACGCCACCCGCGCCACACCAGCCAACGCTGGGGGAGATCGGGCCACTCGGAATTCGGGCTGCAGGTCCACTCGCAAGCGCCCCGGGTGTGGACAAGAACCAGGGCACAGGCGAGGGCCCAGCCTCCAAACCCCCTTTTCTGTAGTCAAAATGTCCCTGGTGCTCTAAGGACCCATCAACCAAAGGGGGGCAGGAGGACAAAAATGCCATCAGGTAAAATCCCATCAAAACAGGGGGCCTCTCCCAGCTTGCAGGAGGCCTAGAGCAGTATGAGGAAATCGGAGGGCGTGGCAGTAGCTGCCGGACACCAGGGTTCCAAGCAAGGTCACCAGACTGCTGCTGGAGACAAGCCCAGGGCAAGGCCTCGGAGAGCTTCTTCAGGGTCCTCCTGCTCGTGAAGCTCTGCAGACACACCGGCGTGCCGTATTTATCACGAGATGTATGAGGAAACTGCCTGCGATTGTGCAGGACTAGCTAGGCACACTGCACACTGTTTTCCCACTACAGCCACAGCTCTGGGAAGGGGGTGCGCTCATCTCCACTGCTGCCCACGTGAGGAGAGAGGGTGCAGGGTGAGGAAGCCGGGCCCCAGGGCTCTGGGGCCTCAACTGTTAATGAACACCTGCCGCGAAGGTTACAGTCGTGACTCTCGGCCACGAGGAGCCACGCGGCTCTGATCCCCACTGACACAGGCACGTGCACATGAGTGTGGCAGGAATTCGACAAAAGGGACCACTGGCTGCTAACAGGCCAATACACACGGAAGAAAGCAAAACATGCTTTCATTTTCAGAAGGTTTGAAAGCAAAGTAAAAACTGCACATTGTATTACGGCTCTATTTCTGTGTCACAAGTCAGCACGGACTCCGTGGTTTCAAAACCACTGACTTAGGATCTCCGTCTCCAGGGCTCAGGAGCCCAGGCACAGGCCAGCAGGGTCCTCTGCTCAGGGCCTCACCAGGCCAAAATCAAAGTTGAGCTGCAACTGTGACTCCTCCCTGGGTGAGGCTCCGAGCCCACTGCCAGCCTCAGAGGTTGCTGGCAGAACTCCGTTCCTGTTCCTCGTGGCTACGGGACTGAGGTGTGTTTTCTTCCGAGCTGTTAGCCAACAAAACACTCTCCGCTCACGAAGGCTCCCTTCAGTTTCTGGCCAGCAGCCCCTCCTCTTACCACACTGTAGTGTGCTTACTCATACTGGAAAGCAGAAGCATGTTTCTGGTCTCAAACCCTGTTGAAGAACACACCTAATTAGGGCAGACCCACCCCAGGTAATCTCATTATCATCAGCTCAACTAATCAGGCACCTGAATTACACCCCTACAAATCCCTTCCCATAATCATGGGGGTTAATCCCATGATATCCACAGATTCCACTCACACTCCAAAAGAACCATACTAAGGCATGGATTATTGAGGGTCATCTTAGAGTTTTATCTACCATACATATGAGACTGTTTAGAGAATGATAACCAGCCTAAAAATTGAACACCCAAAAAGATCTATAAGTTGATACAAAAAAGCAAAGAGAAAATTATTATCTCTGTTTCAGTGTTTTCTGAATCTGTATCAGATAGGTTATAAATCTGGGGGATCGCAGGGTCTCTCTATTAAGAGCAAAAATACCCCTTTTGGAAGACTTCCTCGGGGCTTCTTCCCAGTGCACTGGTGGATGCCGGGCCTCAGTCTGTCCTCTTTCCTGGTTAGAAATGGTGCGCCAGCTGAGTGACTACTACTCTTCTGGCCAAGATGACAAACACAGGCAAAATTTTCACTGTAGCTTAGAAATAAGAGAACAAAAACAAGGTTTCAAAGAAAATGAACTATGGTTTTCCAGACACAGGACAGAGGCAGTGAAGGTGGGTGACCCCGGAGAGATGGCAGCATGCATAGGGATCCCAGACACTGTCCCAGCGGACTGCCCTATGAGCTTCCAGCCCGTGGTAAAGGCAGAGCCTAGAAAAATCCCGAGTGGAGGACATAAAACCCACAGCCCGGGGACATGGGTGGTTAGAGCACTCTGGACGTGGGCAGAGACCCCCAGGGAGGGCACTGATCAGCAGAGTAAGGACAGAGTCCCATAAAGATCTGCAGAATGCTACCAGGTAATCAGACATGAGAGGACAGGGGCCCGCTCCCACTAGGTGGAAGGGACACCACAGCATTCACAGGGCCCCTGGTGGACCATTCGAGAGTCTTGCCTCTGTGGCCAAGGGTAATGAACTCAGATTTGCATTCTGACTATGAAATCTTGAAATCAAGACCCAGAAGAATCAAACTGCTTCCACATAACCTCCTTGCGTTTCAGAACAGAGCTAAATATTAAAGCACACATAGCCGGCCTCGACCAAGTAAAAGTCACATAGAAAGCACCCAGTTAGTTAAACATTAAAGGCACAAAAGGAGAAAACTATGGGCCACATAAGAAAAACCAACCAAGATGAGCCCTGAAGTGAAGGAGATGTTATAACGAGCAGTCACAGATGTTAAAACAGCCGCTATAACCGCACCCCACGCGTCGAGAAGGCCAGCGGAGAAGCTGGGGACAGAACAACGGCAAAGCGTGCTGCTGGTGTGCATCCTGGAGACCGTCTCCACAGATGACCAAAAGCAAGCGTGACAGCAGGTTTCTGATCAAAACCAGCGCAAGTCATGGAACTGCAGAATCAGATCTTTAAAATGAGCAAAACAAAACAAAAACCTGCCCCCTTAAAATTTATGCACATCAAAAAGAGAAGAAAAGAAAAGAAAAAATCTTTTCAGCGTTAAGATTAAAATCCTTTCAGACCACAAAAATGCCAAGAACTGGTCACCCGCAGACCCCAGCACGAGGAACATCCCAGCAGAAGGAAAGGACTCTGGAGAACGGAGGTGCCAGGATGTCGCGACGGGGCAAAGCGAGGACGGCACAGCCAGCCAGGGGCGCAGCTCGGCGACCGTGAAAGCGTCAAACATCCACTGCCGGGTGACCCGCGCGGAGGTGAGATGAAAACATGCGTCCGGACGAAGGCTTCTTCACACGTCGAACAGGAACGGGGTGCCCCGCGCACAGGGACCAGCAGGAGGGGCCCGCCCCAGCGACGGCGTGACCCGGGCGGATCTCCGGAGCCATCGGACTGCACAGCCCCGGACGGAGGCAGGAAGCCTCCCGCGTGTGAGATGCCAGTGTTAGTCCTGAATAAAATCCCTGGAAATTCCAACTGCTGTGTCCGGACATCACAGGGAGGAGAGCAAGGGCACGGGGGCAGGGGGAGGGACGGGAGGGTCGCGGTGGATTCGGTCACACAGGTCCAGGGTCATCAAACTGTAAACTCTGAGTGCAAGCACTTGCACCTGCAGCTCTGGAACACAGCGCTGTTCTTGCACACCCGCTTCCCAAGTGTGACTCCCGCGGCCTTGCAAACCGTGGAGCCGACGGACAGCCCCGTCGTGCGGGAAAGCCGGGTCCTCCTCGGGGCTGTCCCCCGCCTCCGCCTCACGCCCTGCGAGGCCGCCTCCCACCACTCTGGCGGCCCAGCGCGAGACGAGCGGCCAGTGCTGGTGCGCACGCGAGGGCACTTGAGCCTCACACGCGGCTGACGCGGACACGGAGCGGCTCCGGGAAACCTTCTGGAGGTTCTTTGAAACGCCAGACGCCAAACTGCCACAGGCCCAGCCGCTCCGTTCTGGCGCGCAACGGCGAGCGGCGGAAGTCACAGCCGAGCCGGTACCGGGGCGGCGGGTCCCGAAACTGCCCACAAAAAGAAGTATCAGCGCACGGACCCCGTACACGAGAAGAAGCCACACAGAAAAGGCCCGTGCCTGTAGGATCTCGCTCACGTGAAGGGCCTGGAACAGCCGCGTGCAGAGGGGTGGGACAGGCCCGGGCGGCGGGGCCGGGCAGCGGGAGGAGCGGCGCCAGCTCGGAGCCCGAGGCCCCGGTTGGGCGGTTGCGAGGCTCTAGAGTTAGACGGCGGCGGCGGGCCGCTCCGGAGTCCGTCCAAACCCACTAAACTTGTACTTCACGGCAGCGAATTTTAGGATGCATAAAATATCGCTGATGATAAAATTAAGTCCCCTCATACAGAAAAGAGGACGAAGCCCTAACACACTTTAAACTAGTGTTGGTGTTAAAATGCACGAGGCCCGTCAGGGCCCCACGGGCGGGCAGGCCTCACCCACTCACGCCATCAGGCCCGGGCACCACGAGCCGGCCAAGGTCAGGGCTCCCACCTTCGTTCGAACCACAGGGCCCAGCTCCCCGGGGGCTGCTCCAGGGGCTCCCCTAGCAACGGTGCTCCCTGAGAAGAGCCTCACGCCTGCTTGGCTGCAGAGGACTGTGCAGGCCTCCCCTCCACGGTCAGCCCGGGGCCCGGCTGGGCACACGCGCCCTCTCTGCACCAGAGGCTTCCTGGCCCCATCACACGCCGAGTCCCGACCTCCGCCTGCCAGCTGCGACCACGCGGGGACGCACAGCCCGAGTCCCTCCGAGGTGGACACCTCACATAGCCCGTTGTTCTCCTCCCACGTCCTCCACCAGAGTCAGGATCACGAGGGCGGCGGGTGTCGAAGACCCGGTGATGCGCGTGAGGACGGGCCACCTGCTGGACGGACTGCACTTCCCCAACTCGCGGTGGAGCTGCCGGAGACGGGGACGAGGACAGGGTGCTGGCAGCAGGTGAGGGGAAGCAGTGGATGGACACAGCGCCACACGGAGGCTGGAAGCAGCCCTGCCACCTGAACACAGATACGGTTCCACTACCGGGAAGAGGGGTGCGGTCAGACGCCAGGAAGGGAGACACTGGAAGAGGGAGGGACAGACCAAAACCCCGTCCCAGGGCAAGTCCTCAGCAAGGAAAGAGTGTGCTTCTGTCCTCCAGCTCTAAAAACGGACCAGCCTCGGTCCAAAACAGGTTTAAAAGTTAGCGAAAAATAAGGTAACAGGAAAGGATCTGCCCCACGGAAACATGTGACAGGGACTAGCTGGCTGCACTCCTTCCCGCAGGACTTCCCGCAGAACCCCAAAGCTCGCCTCTAGCAACGGGCGAGGTCCGCACATGATCATGGGTCAGCCGCTGTATTTTTATGTTGATTTTAGAATAATTGTGTTGTGAGACTGGTTAAATGCTTGGCCGTTTGAGTTTCCATCTGATGGGAATTTAGCTGATTAGTGCGAGTTCGATCACGTGCACCCAAGGCCCCTCCACGGGACCTTCCGATCTCTGTTTGTTACACTTGTTCCTTCTTCGTAGAAGCCAAACAGACCTCTTCTCTCCCTATCGTTATGGCGGAAAGACAGCAGAAAGATGTAAGATTTTTCCCCTCAAGACTGTTCATCTTTCGTGCTGGCAATCTGTCTTTTAGAAAAGATAGAAGAAAGCCGCTATTTAGGGATATCCAGTGATGCACTGCGAGCATCTCTCAAAACCATGATCAATATTCTCATGTTTTTAGCACTGTTTTCAGTCATAAATATCTTTCCTCTAAAAAAGAAATAATTCTCCTTTTGGCCAAAGTCCCTGAAGTCAATACGCAGTCGGCTGGGCGCCGTCACGGGCTGCTC
>RCUC01137364.1:0-20080 GCA_003697995.1 Taxidea taxus jeffersonii | reverse complement strand
TGTAAGCACATTTCCATTTCCTGGATGTTAATCTCCTTACACACTCCCTGCAACACTGGTACACATGAGTGTTCTTGCCTCTAGTTCTCCTTCTACCTTTCGCTTTTGCAGACTTGATACATTCATTCCCCCAAAGGGCTCTGATCATAATACTATCCTTGATCTAAAATCTAGGCTGACTCTTCACCTAACATCTTAAGTCCTGACTTTTCAACCTCGTGTTCAAAACCCTGTGCTGTCCAGTTTTCACCCACCTTCTCAGACCTTTTCCTCCCATCCAAGTACTAATCAGGCCTGACCCTGCTTAGCTTCTGAGATCAGACGAGATAGGGCGTGTTCAGGGTGGTATGGCCGTAGACTCAAACATTTTCCTGACCTTCACCTGTGAAGGATAGACTCCTCACAGCTTCTCACATCTGCCCTGAAATTCCCTACATTGTCTGGCTCTTTCATCTATTCCTACACTTCTCGATCCTCCCTGGACTTCCAGGCAAGCCTGGATGTTACCTCTTCTAATAAGTCATTAAAAATCCCCAGAGAAAGGCATTTTCTCTCAGCCCTCTGAAAACCCATAGCATATCATCTGTATTTTAGTTGAGGGAATTTTTTTCTACTTTGTATTAGAAGTTTCCATGCGTGGATATAGATTCCCTACCAGACTACAAACTCTTTGACAGTAAGACCATGTTGATCCATTCACCTAGCACCCTTAGAATCCACCCCAAAGCCTTAGACATAAATATTGCACAAATAAGGTTAATGAGCAATGATGCAATCAGCTTTGCTATGCATTAATAGTGAGAATTTAGAAATTAATTCTAAAGTATCCATTTGTTAGAGCAAGTCAACTCATGAACAAGAACATCAATGGCCTTCTATAATTCTCTGCCAAATATAATTAATATTTGCAATTTATTTCATCTCACACAGTTGCAGTCAATAGGTCAACATTTACAACAAAATTAAAAGAAAGCTTCTACACCGAAGGCTAAATACATATAATGACATAATGACATCGATGATGACAGTGATGATAATGCAAACTGGAGAAACTCATCCTATGGGTGGGCTACCAGGTGAATCACCAGATTTGAGGGAAGACGATAAGGGTGGCAGAAATGGACTTGAAATTCACTTGGGGTTATCTCTCAGGTAAATTAGTAACTTTTGGGAGTCTATCTGCTTTGAAACACAGGCTATTTCAGGGGAATGGACAGCTTTCTATAGTGGCATCTAGCTAGACTATCCCAATTCCACTGTAAACAGCAAGCCGCAATCTCAACACACATAATCCTATCTCCAGGACTGGAAAACCATCACTTCTACTGCAGAATGGGCCACAGTAGGGCTTTTTGAAGCAGACAACTGAGTGACCATCTTATAAATCTTCAGAGGGTCCGAAGGCAAGCACTCTGGAATTGGGACCAGAGTGCAATGTCTTGATAAGAAGGGTAAGGGGCTGGAGATGATACTTGTGGTCCAGTCCTTACTAGTTCCTGTGTCTTCCTAAGTATGGGCTCAGGGATAACAGGACAGCTGTCCAGATTGTTCTTACACTAGTCAGACAAATTGCTTCCCAGCCCCAGTCCATCCTGCTACAGAGATGGCAGCTTCTATCACCAAACTGGCAGAGCTTCTAAAGCAAACCACATTCAACACTCTTCTATTTGTAGCCCCTGCTAACTCGAAATACACAAAAATCCACACCGAGTAAAGCTGAACCACAGGAGAGCTTTAGAGTTCAAAGAACACGATTTTGCTAGAATGCCCCGTGTGTTGGGGGTGGGTGGAAGGACTAGAAGTAGAACATTTTTATTTCCTGATCTAGAGACTTAGGGACCCTTGAGGGAAAAGGTGGTTGGATGAAACTCAAAGAACAGGTCATAGGCTGTAATCAATTGGCAGGGCATGCATTTTTTTCTAACTGTCGGTATTTAATAGGTTAAAGAATATCAGTGAGGATGAATCATTTTTGTTTGAAGCACAAAACAGATTGACATAGAAACAAAGAGGCTTGGAAGCTTTATATTCTTTGGTTCTCTGAACAATAAAAGGCCTTGTCTAGTCAACATTTGGAGTAATTTTTCCCAGGGGGATTATTACTATTTGAGAGGGATGAAAGAGTAGCATTCTCATGATCCATTTTCCTTTCCTGAGACTAAAGATGTGTCTCTTTAGGAGGGAACCTCTTGGATGTATTAAGGAGTGTGAGCAAATACAGGCAGCCATGTTTCGCACACATCCTCTTCCAGCTGGAGGAAAGACTAAAACCAGCTAAGAGAATCGGGCCTCAAACTTTAAAAGTCTGCTTGAAAAGTGTACGTCAAGGAGAGGAGACTCTTTCAAGAAAGGAGGTGTAAGGTTAGACCCTCATAAGATTTGAGTGATTCTGCATACAGGTATGTGAGGTTGGAAAACAAAAGTCCAAGCAATTAACAGAATATGTCAAACTTGGGGACGAGAGGCATCGATGTTTCACTCCAGCACAGTGTTTTGCTTCAAGATCCTCCACTCATACAGTTATTAAAAATAAAGTTTAGAATTCCTAGCATTTAAACTCTCCAGGCAACTGGAAAGAAAATGGGCTCTCGGAGCCAGAGTGGATGAAACCTACAAGCTATAAACCTGAGCCCGGGCTCTCATTAGATTTTAGGTATGTTTTTCTTCTGAAATGTGTTCTTGTGATCTTTTGGTCTGCAGAACTGGGAAAAAAAAATTTGTGAACAACTGGCACCAGAGGGACCGCAGAGCTACTTGCTGACAGTTGAAATCATGAAGCCGTTACCATGCTCCAGCGCTTTCATGGGAAACCAGAAGAGGATGAGGGAGTGGACCAAGGCGTTGATGCAGTGACCCCAGAAAACCTAAGGGAAAACAAACCAAGGGAGTCAGGAGCTGCCCACAACTCTTGACCTCTGTGCAACTCAACAAACGCCTCATTGTGAAGGATACTGGCAGTGGACTGCGTCACTCCAGAAGTAGCCTAGTATTCTTGAAGTTAAAAAAATACCGATTTCCTCATTTTTACATACAAATGACTGGACTATGTCCAGATGATATTACCTTGCTGCAAAGACCTAAATAGATATGCACATATACATGGACCAATATACAATCTGTCCACATCCAAAAAATGATTTGTAAGCCTTTTATTTTTTTTTAGAATCCTAAAAAAAGACAATAGACTTTTACAATCATCTAGAAAGAGAAAGGTGTTAGATCAAAATTATTAACAAGAGACAGAAACTGTGGACTTCCTGAAAGTATTAAAAACACTTTAAATGTAGATTCCTACATGGTGCTCCTGTTCTTTTGTTTTGTTTTTTAAAATCCCTCCCGAGCAACTTGTAAATTTCTAGGAGTTTGGTTAATATCATGCACATTTAAAAATTCTCTTTAACACTTGAAAGGTCAAACAAAAGAACACAATGTTTAGTTTCTTCTAAATTAAGGTTTCATAAATGCACTTCTATCATCTTTTTACTACTGAGATGACAGAACTACTATATTAAAGCCAGCTTGAATTTATTTTAAAAATCTAGATTGTTCTGGGGACTGTCGTATAGTTTGATCCTAAGTAGTGTTGGGGAAGCAGAAAAATGAAAAAAATCATAAGACAATGGGATTTTCCCATTTTTAAATGTTCATTTTTTTTTCCTCTCCCTGACCTCCTTACCCACCCCCTCAAAAAAAAAAAAAAAAATCTCCACGGCATCTGCAAATAAGTCTCAGAGAATTCTCAGGTCTAATATCTTTTAAGTGGGTCCATTCCCTACTTAGTTCCCATCTTACAGGGCTTTTGAATTCAAGCCCTTATAAAAAACAGAGTTACATAAAGAATGCAGAACCAACAGGCCATGCTTCCCATTGACAAAATCATAGTAAACAGGGACTGATAACAATTATTCATCTGAGTCTTCCTATGTATGGAAGGCACTAGAACCAATAGGATCCATTTTGGTTTTTTTCCTAGGATTTTTCTAGGTTTTTTTTTCTGGAAGTGCCTATTATGCTTTCTTCAAAAGAAGACAGCTCTGAAGGGGGACTATCAATAACACCTGGCTCAAAACAAAGGCTTCAGAGGTGGTTCTCTTCTGGAGGACTCCCCTTGGCATCCTTACCAAGGCCCCCAGTGGCTACCCAAACAAATCACGCATACCACCCGTGCCCAGTAATTTCTCTGACCCCTGTTAAAAGGTTTCAGTGAACCTCTGGTTAAATATCCTAATCCCCTCCTGCACAAAACTCGAAGACAGAAACCTGGCAACACAGGTGTCCTGCACCGAGCCTGGCACATGTCTTCCCTTCTGGCTGGGGCCTTCAACCTCTCTGCCACTTGGCTGTGACTGGTAGGCCCCATGAGGTCCCCTCTGCCCGTCCTGACTGTGGAATCCTGGCAACACCCAACCCAGCTTCTACTTGGCCTTCGCAGGGTTGCTGACACCTTTTAGGTCTAGAGGCTTTCTCGTTTGATTTTCCAGTCTGATTAAAAAAAAAAAAAAAGATACCTATGACTGACTCGATTCCTGTGTTGACATCTGGCCAATTCTTCTTGCTAGCTAAAGAACCAATTTCTTTTAAAGGAAAAACCGAGCCAGGATGGTGAGAAGGCTCTGTTAGGCAAGCTCCCAGCCCTCCTCAATGCAGGGCTTTATGAAGGGTCAGGGGAGTCTCTGACAGCTGATCCAAAAGGCCCCGGGGCCATGGGTGCTGCTGGCCACAACAGGACAAGGGGAAAGGAGTCGACAAACAGGAACTGAACGTGCAACACAGAAGCTTCCTTTCCAGCTAGCATCTTGAATTCACCAGCTTGCTATACTGGGAGAGGGTGGGCATCTCACCTCTTCTCGAATGTTCTCTCTAGTGCATTAGCTCTCTGACAGGTGGATAACTAGAGCTGGAAGACATACAGCAGTGCTTATGCCCTTTTGAAGTGACAATTCAGCAATAACACTGTGTACCTTTGTGTTGAAGCCTTCTGCATTCTGGGTGATTTTGTAGAGCTGTGGGAACCTGAGCATGCTCTCCTGGGTGCAAGACCTCTCGAAGATTCCCAGCGTGAAGGGTGGTAGTGCAGTGAAAATCTGTATGGAGAACAATGAGCTGTTAAAAGAGGATGTTCTGATTTGCCTGGCTTAGGTGTTTCCGTTCTATGGAATGATGATTTAATTTTAAGTCAAGTCCGAACCTGAGATTCAATGATTCACAACTTCCCAGACACCCTCCAAACAAAGAAAGTGCATGAATGACCATTTTTGTTACTTAATCAGCATAAATGAATCCATTGGACATTAAAAACAATACCATAAATATATGATTAGTAAGAAATCACGTCATATTAACAACTACCTTCCTTTGTCAAATGAGCGGTAGTTTAGGTGGCTTTGTGCAGTGCCGTGCTTTTCGTGATCGTAGGCTCAGGCACAATTTTACAACTTCCCATCCTGATCTTATACTCAGATTTCAGGAAGCATGGTGTACTTCATCCATTTATTCATCTGACAGACATTTATTGGGAATGAATTATGGGTCACACTGTGATAAGCACCAGGAATAGGTACGGACGTTTAAAGACAGAAGAAGGAAAAGAAGCAGGTCCCTGACCTCCAGGAATTCCGTCTACTGCAGAGCGGGAGACGGGCAGCCGGTGGCAGGCGTATAAATAAACACATAAGACACAGCACTCTGCAAAATCACTCATCGGGGAGAGCACAGAGAAGGAGAAGGGAGAGTCAGGACTCTGGTACCGAAGAGTACCTGACCGGGAAGGTATTGGACCTAGGGGATTTGGCAGGAGGAAAAGGGAGAGGGGCAAGAAGGAAAGACTCCCCTGAAACAGGAACCCCTCACAAAGCTTTGGGTCTGAACACATGTGGTATGTTTGGGGGTTGGACTTCTACGACACCCAGGGTAGTGACTGGCTGAGGACAGGGCATAAGGCAAGCCTGGGAAGGAGACAGCAAGCTCCCATGACAATGAGTTTCTTGGGCCAATGGTGCCTTCTGAGACCTTTCCTTTACCTGTAATCTACAGGTGGAGGAAGGCCAATAAAACTTGAAGGCTCCTCTTACACCTTGGAGCAGAAAGGTAAACAGCCCTGGGGTGTCAATGTTCTCCAGATTTCAAGGACAAAAGGATCAAGAGTGGTCGTACTCATCTCTCTCCCAGAAATACAAGTCGTCTGTTCAAGGGAGATGCTCCTAACAAACATCTCAGAAGCTTTGCATACTTAGTACATCAACTCTCCCTTGTGGTTTTGTTTAAATGTGCTATCATGCACACTTGATACTGCCATCCTTGTTTTTTTTTTTTTTCTTTCCTTTTTTACTTGACTTTCTACCCACTTCAGATCATCCTACCCTTCACCAATGGCCGATCGCCCAGGAGGACCTACCATATTTCCATATTTTCACCCTGCTTACAACATACCACGTACACATATGTATACTGTTTAGGGATCATTCTTGGTTATTACAGAAACAAGACACAATTACACATTTTTCATCATCATATTTTTTTCACAAAACAATGCATGACGGGATGCCCTTCAAGTCCCCTGGGCTTGACACTAATGCAATTTTCTCATGCCCACATACTAATCCATAGTATGCATGCACCATATTTTTTTAAGCTATTCACCTACAGATAGGCATTAATTTCTTTCCAACTCTTTGTTCCACAAACACTGTATCAAAAAAAAATCTATTCTATATTACAACATATACACTTTATCTTTTATCTCTATGGGAAGGTTTCCCAGAAATAGGGTGGGGGGTAAATCGATACAATTATTTCAAATTTTACAAGATGCTGCTTGGTTGCTTCAAAAAATGTTTACCTTTCCTTTTACAAAGGACAACAGTAATCTTGTCCCTGCTTCTCTCTCAGCAATGGGGTTATATTTAATATTCTCCAGACTGAAAAACTGGAGATATTAACTCTTACTTTAAAAAATTTACATTTTGGGGGCACCTGGGTGGCACAGTTGGTGGAGCATCCAACTCTTGGTTTCAGCTCAGAACATGATCTCAGGGTACTGGGATGGAGCCCCATGTCCAGCTCTACACTCAGCATGAAGTCTGCTTAGAATTTCTCTATTTCTGTGTGCCTCCGGCTCTCCACCCCTTGCACTTATGCATGCTCTGTCTCTCTCCCTCTAAAATAAATAAATAAATCTTTTAAAAAAGTTCACATTTCCCTGATTACTGATACGCTTGAGAATGTTTTTATTTATTTGTTGGACATGTGGGTTTGCAATTTTGTGAACGGTCTAGTCAAGTCCTTTGTCCGTTTTCTATTTGTGGTTTATCCACTTTACTAAGAGTTCTTGGAGTATAACAGATACCCATTCTGTCTTTGTATTATAAAGTTCCATCCAAATGCATTCTGTCTCCTGGCTTTCTTGATGGTTTCTCTTGCCATTTAAAAGTGCTTAAATGGTCAAGAACAGCTTTGAGTGTCCAATTACAGTTAGGAAAGTTTTCAGGAGTTTCTTGCAGGAAGCTTACAGTTTTAATTTTTCACATGTAAGCCTTAACATATCTGGAATTTATTTACCTATGTGGTACAGGATAGGAGTCCAATTTTATTTTTTTCCAAATAAAGAGCCAGTTGTTAGAACACAATTAATCCAAACATTTCCCATTTAGCAAGAATAGCACCTTTGACATTTATTAAATTCTCACATATTACAGATCTGGAATCCAAAACTGGAATTTACTTCTGGATTCCCTAACTGCCTAGTCCAGTTTCATGTCAGCATCACATTGACTTGATTACGACAGTCTTGTACTATAGTCCGATGTTTAGTAAAGAGAAGTTGACCCTGACAATTGTTCTTTTTTGTACATCTTTATTCTCAGGTACATGTTAATTCTATTTATACTTTGATATCATTTTATGCAACTGCCCCCCCCACCAATCACTGGGATT
The DNA here is from genome assembly GCA_003697995.1 of Taxidea taxus jeffersonii. NCBI lineage: Eukaryota > Metazoa > Chordata > Mammalia > Carnivora > Mustelidae > Taxidea > Taxidea taxus. The sequence continues at coordinate 12,148 of RCUC01137364.1, read as the reverse complement.
ATATTGGAATACATAAATTTATATATCAATTTAGAGGAGTTTGTTCTTCTCATATGAAAGAATAATATGCCTTTCTATTCGTTCAACTCTATTTTGTACACTTCAAAAAGATTTTGGATTTTTTTTCCTACTTGGTACCATAAAAATGATATGCAATGTGTATGAAGGTGATTATTATACCCTTGCATTTCTAAGTGCTCATTGCTAGAGTTTAAAAAAAGCTATTGATTGTTAGGATAGAAAACAGCTATTGGTTCTTATATGTTTATTATGGATCTAGTCACCTTTTAAATTCTCTTATAATTCTAGTATTTCTTTACTGGCATTTTCTGGGTTTTCTAGATAGCCACTTATGAACACATTTAAAAGGCCACTTTTTGTGTGCATATTTGTATAAGCACAGAAATCATTTTTTTCTAGTATTTGTAATAGTTATTCAATTTTCTTGGCAGTTGCTGAAAATTCCAAAAACAATGCTGAATTATATAGTGATTTCAGGCATCCCTGACTAATTTCCTATTTGAAATGAAATCATTTAAGGATTTTACCATTTATGGCAATATGCTACTGTTTTTTTTATATGAATAGTCTGAATTATAGTTAATTGGTTTCTTTCTTTCCGATTTTACTTAGAGTTCTCATTTTGGGAATGGCAGCTGACTTGCCTCAAATACATTCTCAGTATCTACTGATGAGATCAGGTTTTTCTTTTTTGTTGTTGTTGATATAATGATATTTAGAAATATTTAAAAAGTTTGAACTGCCTATATTTCTGAAATAAACCCTACTTAGTCAAATATTTTACTCTTTTGATACACCGTTGAACTCTATTTGCTGCTATTTATTTAGAACTTTTATAATTCTGTTTAAAAGCGGGGGTGGTTCAGAGTTTTTTCTTCATATTATGCTGGCTTGATAAGACTAAATGGGATAAATTTTTGAAACAGCTTAAAACCCATTTAGTTATCTCTTCATAAAATAAGAGATGAAATCAACTGAAATCCATCTGATCATGGTGGTTCTTATAACCATAAAACAAAAAGATGGAGAAATTTGATTATGGATTTAATGAGAATCCAATGGGATGGCATTCCTTCATTCATTATTCTGAGAGATTTAAGAGTTTCAAGTCAGTTTTAATGCTATTTAATCTGCTATGAGAAATGATGACTTGCTACTTTAGCTGGCCCAGGGAATCGAACATAAATATAAAGAGTAACTACAGAAAAGAAAAAGTAATACAACCAAGAAAGAAATACTGTTTGGAGAAAATGGCAAGAGGAAATCCAGCCCAGAAGAGGGGTCACTAGTGAATGTCTCAGATGTCCCAAACTGCCTCTTGTACCAGACTGTACTCTGTGCAGTGAAGCTGGAGTGGGGAAAACCTACTAAACAGGCCTTGTTGGAACAACAGTGGCAAAAACTGGAATAATGGACTAATATGGATCAGACAATAGTACTGTATCCATGTTAAATTTTAGAGTTCAATCATTATACTGTGGTTAGATAAGAGAATGGTCTTAGCATCTATGCACCAACGTATTAAGCAGTAAAGGGGCCAGATATGTTATTTTCAACTGGTTCAGAAATAAATGTCTTGGTGGGTGTGCACCATGAGTGCCTGTGGGTGTGTGTGCATGCACACTCATGTCTATGGGTGTGCACACATGTGCCCGTTGAGGCTGTGCACACACATGCACATGTGCAGAGAGACAATGCAAATGAAGACAAAATGCTAATAACTAGGAATCTGATACAGGAGTTCTTCATACTCTGTTGCATTATTTCTCTAAGTTTCAATTTATTTCAAACAAAAGTTACCAAAGCAATAACTTTTTAAAAGATGTTATCTATTTATTATTTGAGAAAGAGAGAGAGAGAACATGAGAAAGCACAAGCAAGGGGAGGAGTAGAGGCAAAAGCAGGCTCCTTGTTGAGCAGGGACCCCAACGTGAGGCTCGATCCCAGGACCTGGGGTCATGACCTGAGCTGAAGGGAGATATTTATCTACAGAGCCACCCATGTGCTCCCCCTACCCCATAAAACAATTCCTGTGGGGACAAACTTCCATGTTCTCAAAAGGTTTGGCCCTTTCAGCACGATTGACTTCTGGAGGCCAACACTTTTTGACACCACTTTGTGGACCCTTGACCTTCCCAACTCTGCCATCACTGGTTGGTGGCTCACTCCAACACCTGTTCTGTGGATCTGTAGTGACATGACATAGGGCCATTTCACCTTGAAGTTCACTTCTTTACAGCACTATTCTCTTTTCTGAGGGACACAAAGAGCATACCACACATTCCCAACTCTAGGGATCAAAAGTTCACCATGGGTCCTAAACTTTCATATGTACAACCATTACTAAAAAAAGAAAAATGTTTAAATTTTGTTTTATTTCTCAGTATCTCTGAGAAACTCTGATGGGGCTTAGAAATCTGCATCTTCAAACAAATCTTAGTTATTCTAATGTAAGTGGTGTGTGGACCCTATTTTGACCAATGCTGTCTTATAGCCTATCAGCATTTTATGCATAGCAGATCCTCAATACAAGTTTGTTGGATTAATTTCTATTGTCCAAGGCTGCCCAGAGCTAAGAAAAGAATCCAGCTCTTGTGCCTGAGTATAGAAGTAGGGCTAGCCTCCATGCCTGTGACCAGGTGACTTGTATTCTAGTCCCTTGCTATAAAGCACCATCACACAGCTTCCTATTTATAAATTTGTATATGAGCATGGATTTGGCCCTTTATGGCACTAAATCATTATGGAACAGTCGACATAATTTTAATCTGCTCAAAGAAGTCATATGTTCTGCAAAATTACCAATCTGTCCAAGGGGAGGTCCCTGAGCCTCTCTCCATGTGGTAGGTGAGTTAGAATAGTTCTAACTTCTGGCACAGGTGATGAATGGGCATTGATTCAGCCCTGCTCTCAATACGGTCACCTTTGCCTTTTGAGCCTAAGTATTAGCAACAAATGTGCTACTGCACTTGGTCGTGGGACAGTCCATAACTGACCAGTGCTCTTTAAACTCAAGATCTGAACTCAGGTTCCAGTGGCAAGTTATTCTATCCATTTGGCCCTCTTAACTTCTCAAGCTACACAGGGCTGGGGCAACCTGTCATATGCAGCATTTTATACCCAGCAACGAGTATGGTAGCTACTAAAAAAGAAAAAAAGACCGAGGAGTAGACAGATGACTTGAATATACAGCCACAAATGTATATACAAGCTCTAAATATTTATACCACCACGATGTATACTGTATGTCTGGTAACTGCCGTCTGAATCTACCTATGATGGCTACTTCTGACTGTAAACTCCCACCGGGCAGGCATGGTCAGAGTCAGTGTCCAAAAGACACGGGGACATGCAACTCGAAATGTTGTATGCTGGGGTCTCTAAAGCACAGGCTGTGAGCCCCTGAGTTCTCACTGCCAAACAAAAGCTAAGTAGCTACACTTTGTCATTTTTGGCTTATACTTCATATTTATTTCTAGCCTTTGAATTCATGATAGCAAAGTAATGAAATAAAGAACTCTAAAACCATGAAAAATACTGAACAGGCTGATTACCATTCACCACGGGAGCTGGAAGTCAGCATTCATTATTCTAGCACGAGTGGAAGAAAACATTCTTCTGCAAGGACAGATGCTCTTTTAAGAAGGACAAGAAGGACACTAGATTACGTACTATATACGCGTGTCTGTGTTGAGGAATTCAGAAATAAAATTATGAAGTGGAAGATGTTGCGATGTAGCTCAGAAATTTTTACTCAAGCTAAAAACATGGAAATGTTGTGCAGACATTTAGTAAGGAGGTAACAAGGGTCTATTATCAAGATATATGGGTTAATAATTTCATGGGGTTATTCAAGAATGATCTGCTATGATTGAAACCATGTGTGGAGGGCTTGGGCCCCTGCAGGATGTGTCGCCGCAACAAAGGCTCTAAAGACGTATTTGTGCTGCCTGCTATGTGCGCAGATGATTGACTTAGATACACTTCCCAGACATAAACAGTAAAGGAATGTCACTGAAGTTCTGCATGCTATCTGATAGAGATGGGGAATGCTTACCACATTGTACAAGCCGATGCACCAACGTTCAAATAAAATCTGCCCAGAAAATCCATTAACAAAGGCGAACCAAAGCTGGAAGAGAAGAAAGTTTGAGAAGTTTTATATCAATATTGACCTAAATGTTTCCATTCACTGAAGAAGTAGCAGGGGGAATGTGGGCCACCAGCTGGACACAGCTGCTGAGGGATAAAGAGCCACAGGATGTGGCGGTCTGTTCTTTCATAAAATATAAGGTCCCAATTTCACATGTACCAATATTTTAAGGGGAATTTGCCCTGAAGGCATACATCAATTTGGTAAAGTGCACATATTTACAGAAAAGCAACTTATGTTTCACTTATATTGAATGTGTTTCATGGCAATGCTTTCTCATTGACTGGAAGAGTCTCAAAATCAGGCTCTTTTCCCTATAAAGTTGATTTGTTAAACATGATTATCTTTGTAGGACTTTCAAAAAGATAAAAACCATAAATAAAGAACAACAAAAACTCCTCTGTTGGTCATTTGTGAGTTTAGCTCATAAAATACCGACCCCCCTTAATCAGATGTCCACCACCTCAGCAAAGGTCAAAATGTGGTAGTATGGAAATAACATGCTCAAATTATCTTCAGGAGTAACATGGGATGTAGAAATAAATAAAATGTAGACGATTATTTATGTCTTCAAGTGGACTGTAATTCTAATTGATTAAGCAAGACTGACATAAAAACAACTGCAGAGCAAAATGCCAGGGAATAAAAATATTTTAGAGAAGGAGCCATCAGACAGGCATAATTAGGAGAAGATGTGGAGCAGTAAGACTGCACTAGGAGAGGGGTGAGCATCATAAGGATGGATGAAAACCTGATTTAGAAGGGAATGAATATGGAAAAATGAAATGCAAAATGCCACTGCTTAAAAGTCATCTGAATTTTGGGGATACAAAAGGATTCCACTGATTTGAAGGTAGACTTTAAAGCATCCCGTGTGAATCACAGACTCCACCTGAGTGGTAAAAATCATGACAGACTGAATCTGTTACTAGAGTTGAACTACAATGGCAACACAGAACAGCCACCCCATGATAATAAGAGTTGAGATGAAGTCTACCACTGAAATTTTACTGATCCAGATTTTTCCAAACCAGTTTCTTGAATCCAGGTTCCCTACATGCACAACTGTACTGAGTGTGACACCCAGGACAAAGGACTCACCAAGCCCCAGTGGGATCAAACGAAATAGACCTCAATTCAATTGCCAGATGAAGTTTTCTTAAGAACAGCTTTCATTATCTCATCCTCTGGTTCAAAAAGCTACCATGAAGACTCTTAAACCTAAAGTAAGCTTGCCGACCTTGCTGATCTTCCAAAATCCTTCCACACACCAATTCACTCATAAATCCAACTGTCACCCAAGAGGTCCCCAAGAGGTGTGGCTGTTCCCAGCCAAGAAATATTGATGGGGGACTAAGAATCAGAAGTTTGTGCTGTGTTCTGCACACTGAATATCTTTTACAACACCTGTTCAAATATTAGCTGTCCCTAAAACAACATTTCCAATCGCACTGCTTTCTAACCACTGGCGGCCTTGACAATCAATACTTCAGCCAAGCAATGAGAGCCTGGATCCACATCTGACTCCAGCAGATTTGTCAATTGTTTTAAGAGTTATAATCTTATTTCCCCAAGATTGTGTTATACTTTCATATTCTCCCATTCAAACAAATGAGCGAACACTGATAAATATCTAGTGAACACTTGACTCTTTTATTGCTTAATTCAGTTAATTTGTCATCTTTTGTTGAAGGTAGTGATATTTCTACACCTCTCCCCCCTTCCCTACATCAACTCAAAACACCAAAAATAATTGAAAATAAAAAATAGCTTTTTTCAATGAAATTATGGAATAGCCTTTATTAAAATACAGATGACACAGAATGAAAATAATAAATTCAACAAGACTAGCTCAAACAAGGGGGACTGCCAATAGCAGACAAAAACCTATACCTACAGAGTATAAAGTTTTGCAGGAAATAAGGGAAACAATCCAAGAAACAGCTGAACCAACTCTTATTTAAAGGGTGAAATCTAGAAGCAGGGACAAGTCATGGCTGAAGCCCCTTGCCCCATTCAGCATGCCGGCAAGCAAACTGAGTCGAGAGACAATGTATACACAAACGTGGTTTCTCCCTAGGGAGCAATGAGGAGGATGGCAGGATGAAGTAGGGAGATAAATGGCCATCAACTGGGCAGACTCTGATCAAGGGAACCTGAAAAGAAAGAAGTGCAAACTCATCCGGCAGAAAACCCATAACACACAGACATTCAGTGTGAGACACATGGAACTTCAACTCACCGAAGGAGAAGAAATGGTAGTGAGGGAGGTGTTTACTGCTGCCAAGTGACAGGTGGCTAGTGTGGAAGAGGCAGAACATTTGATGACAAAATTGTTCTGAGACAATTTTGCAGCCCCTCTTCCTTACATATCATCAGAAAATAAGAAGGAAAACACAATACACACACACACACACACACACATATATATGAAATAATATAATAGTTAAAAAATGAAAATAATATGAAATAATCTTTACAGAAAGAACCAGGTCACAGGGCAGGAGAATATCTTGAATGCTCTTGACAAGTACAGAAGAGCTCAAGAAAATGTGGCTTTTCACTGAAATAAGAGCTAGAATAAGATGTCTAAGATATCAAAGAAGGAAAAAACAAGAAAAAGTCAATGTTGCAGATGAAAGGCACATAAAGGGGGATAGCTCCCAGAACTGATACTGCTGACACAGCACTTAGGGACAGGAAGGGAGGGCTTGGGAAAAAAATATGTCAAACAAAGCCCATAACATTCATTTTAAGAGAAACTGATAGCCTCTCAAAGATAACCAAAATATTCCCCAAAAAAGGTGTAAATTTTTTAAAAAAGAACAAGTAGAATAGAAAAAAATGTTCAAAGATATAATAAAAGAAAAATTTTGAAATATTCTAATACCTTTCTCAGCCAATAGGGAGAGAACCATTTGTCCCCAGGAAACAAAACCACAGATAAAGATGAACACCTTCCAGTATCCTGATATGTGAATTAATGAGTTAAAATTTTATAAGATTGCTACTTTAATACATTCTGGCAGAAAAAGCAGCTAACCTATAAGGGGAAAGATCAACTGGCTTCACATTTCTCCCTAGCAGTATACAATACCAAAGGCCAGAGAAAATATTACAAGACCTTAGGGAAGTAATGCAGGACAAGAATTTCAACAAAAGACAGAAACCAAGGAAACATTAAGAGCTAAAACATGACAGAAAATGTGACGACAGAAGTAATAGTGTGTCTGTTATATAATACAGAAAATTTTAAATGTTCAGTGGATTAAAAAAAGCAAAATATATGTTATATATAGAGAAACATGTGAAGCCACCATGAAAAAGAAACACTATTTGAATAAGATCAAATTCACAATCCTGACTTACAAAGGCCTACAGACCAGGTCCTTGCCTATTGTCCAGACAGCACCACTTCTCCTTCACTGTGTTACAACAGCCCTCTCTTGGTTCTTTGCAAGCACCAAGTGTGGATCTTGCTTTATTATTTTGCACCCAAATATGAGGCAATTTTATCAACAGCATGATATTTAGAAAAAATTGTGTGGTATTTTGGTCTCCACATACTCAAACGAATTATAGATGGCTTGAATAGTTAAGCATAAAAAACCAAGCTCAAAGCAATAGGAGAAAAATGGGGGGAGAAAGCACTTTTGTATGTAAAACTCTGTAAACTTTGAAATCAGAAATTGTACCAAAAGAGGGCTAAATTTGAAACAACTCATTTCTATAGAGAAAAACATTAATAATGTTGAAAGAAAATAAATAGTACACACATATTTATGACAACTAAGATGACAAAGGACTAATTTCCTTAATATATAAAGAGTTCCTACAAATGAGAAAGAAAATACCTAATAAGCTATTAGGGAAATAGGCAAAGAATATATGCAGTGTGATCATAGTGGTTAAAAAACACCAACTTATAAATACAGGAAATCTCACTTTTTATGAAATACACGCACACAGGGGTATCATGAGCAAAGACTTAAAGTTTCATAACCTGGGGAAATGGCTACCTCCTACCCAGATACTAGTGTAGAATTGTCCACAAATACATTTAATATACTTTTCCTTTGGCCTAGTGATTCCATTTTTAGGGATTACTCTAAATGATATAGTTGTCATCACACAGTAATCAACATGAAAACACAAGGACGTTTAACATGGTGTTCAAAAGGATAAAAACAATTAGGACCCACATGTACACTGATAGCTAGTTAAGTGAATTACGGTTCATCTGTAACAAAGCAACACTGTGCAGACATTAAAAAGAGTAATATAAAACTGTGTTGTAATACAAATGTCTCACAGATATATTAAAATGAAAAATATCAAGGTATATCTTGAATGGTCATGACTGTGCAGAATAGATCCATATACTTTTATATGGTAACTTTCTGGAAAACATGTAAGGAACATAACATTCATTATCTTTATGCAGAAGTGTTAAGACATAGTATGGAGTCCCATACCTCTTGCACCATTTTGAACTTTTCAAAACATGTTCATGTTTTATTTACATAACTATTTCAAGCAGTATGTCTCCACTAGAGTTGATTTTTCCTCTGAGGACACTGACAACGTCTGGAGACCTTTGTGAGGGCACTACTGGCGCTACTGGCATCTTGCTCATAGAGACTAAAGATTTGGCTACATATCCTACAATGCCCAGGGCAGCTTCCTACAACAGAGAATTATCTGGTCCAAAATGTCAATCAATATGGCCACTATTGGGTGAAAAATAAATTTATTAGGTCAACCTGATAAAACTTAGAAATCTCGGCGTAACAGATGCTTATTATAAGTGAAAGAACAGTATGTGACAGATTGCACAAAGGCACGCTTCCATTTGTGTTTACAGGCTGGGGGTTAAGAAAGCTTCACTTCTTTCTGAGTAACTCCTCTTTGGCTTGACCTCATACACAGAACTACAGGCTCTAGACTTTAGAGGTCATGGTAGCATTGGATGTAAACCCAGAACTTCAGAAATTTAGATATTTCTACCAGAAACATAGCCTTATAAATTGTTAATGAGAAATTATTCTAAAGACTGAGTGAATTTGACATAACTAAGACACTCCTATTGCAGAAAATATATAATAGGGGGAAAAATCTCAAGAAATCAACCATTTCTTTCCCAGCATTAACCTTTGCTCCAAGCAATCCTGAACCATGTAAAATATTTTAATCTTTACTTCAGATTAACATCCTTGATTAGCTGCATGTTGGGATACTTCCTCTTAGCAGTCAGGGCTCTGATCCTGTCCAAGTTGGCGCTGGCTTGGCCACATGTCTCTTGAAAGATTTTTGATATGTTTATACTAATTTTTATCAGTTGCAGGTGGTGCTGTGGCATTTTGAAAAGTATAAACAAGCTTGTTCTCAACATTTCTAATTCAATTTCAATCTTCATTCACGTGATCCATCATTAGATGATCAGTCCTGTTTATTTCATTGGAAGTATTTGTGGAGAAAAACAAAATTCAAACCCAAATAAATGAAACAAACAAACAAAAAAATCTGCCTCCTAATTTCAAAATCCACAAGCTGGTTTTCTCTTACACTGTAAACACTCACACTTGATTTCATCTTGGCAAGAGTTCCATAGGTGAAATGGAAAAAGTATGAGGACACACTGTCTCTTTAAATAATTTATACAAAGGTATTTAGTTGCTGCTTCATTTATTCATGAGACAGATACACAATGGTTCCCTGATACACTATAAAATCAGACCTTCGCACTGGGTAGTCATATACAAATGTTAATTCGTATACAAAAGGGAAAGCACTGCCCAATTCCTAAACACAAATGTCCTTTTTGGTGGCCCACATGCCACCTTACACCCATCACACAGCCCTCAATACAGACAGACGCCCTGTTCCTCCACTGATGGAGTTACTCGGACCACGGCTTGCTTAAAGCCACTGCATTTTACTCTTCTGTATTAATAGGGAGAAAGACTCCTCTGCCTTCACTTTCTTGTTAACCAGGAATGCTATTAAATGAGTACAGTCAAAGTGGAGGGAGCCAAGTTCTGCCTGGCCCGCCTCAGACTTGGTGAGTTGGTGGGAAGACCTGCCAAGCACTGATGGCTTGCCAAGCTCCTGGGGTTTTCGGTCCTCAAATGCAGTCCTGTTATGAGCAAACTGACTCAAACTTATTAAATGCCTTTTCCTTCTTGGAAAAAGATCCTTCTTTGCTTTAACTGCTGCCTCACTGCCAAAAACGCAGTAACCGTCTTGGCTAATTGCACAGACTCCCGTCTAGAGGTCCTGGCCACATTGCACAATCTCAGCGGGCTGTACCTGCTGCCACTCCACTTCTCAACTAACAGCCGGCATACTTAGATGATTGCCTCATTTGGGAGAGGGAGGACCTGTTCCTCGACTGACTCTGTTCTTCCAAGACCCCGGCTAGAGGACTGAGGTGGGAAAGTACCGTATGGGGAATAATTAAATAAATTAGCCATATGGTTTCTTGCTAAAGTGGCAATAACATCATGATCTACTGATTTGCACGTCAGGGCTGAGCTGATTAACTGGCATTACAGATACTTGTTTAAAAGTCAAAGTGCTACAGTCTTTCTGGAATTTGATCTGACCATGTGTATTAGGAAAAAATAAGCACATACTTCATCTAAAAGGCCCATTTTTAGAAATTCATTCTCATAAATAAAAGCACCTGTATGTAAAAATCTACCTTGTTTTCCAGTATGGGTAACCATGGAAAACAAAAATAAAGGCAAGCAGAAAGCACAGGGGGAAAAAACCCCCAAAGTTCTTTATTGGGAGCTGGGGGTCAACGTAGCAAGTCTGTAAAACTGTAAGCACTTATCTTTTGAAATGTTAAATCTACAGGAATGTAAAGAAAGGTAAAAAATAGTACTAGGTTGACAAAAGAAAAGACAAAATAAATAGGTAAGTTGGTAGATAGGTAGGTAGGTAGATAGGAAATCAAGGGAAAAAAAATCAGGGATGCTATTCTAGAGCAAAGGGTTGTCAGAAATAATAATGGTAGTAACAGTAATAGTAGTAGTAGTAGTAACAGCAAGATACACTAAAAAGTCAAGTGTCTTCAGTCCAATAAATTATGGGATCGAGTGGTCAGCATCAAATGGTGACTACTGTAATAAATGGGCAGGGCTTCAGCTCTAAAATCTCTGGAGAGTTTTCTCTGAGTTGGTCCCTGACAGATAAGATGTTGGCAGCAAACACCACATACTTATAAAACCGGTAAGGACTTCTTAAGGCAAGCAAACAAAAAGAAAGTTATGGAGCAATGTGTAAAGGAGCCACTTTAAAAAGTTGATTTTTTTTTTAAGTAAACACCACACCCAGCGCGGGGCTTGAACTCACAAGCATAAGATCAAGAGTCGCAGGCTCTACCAACCGAGCCTATGTATAGAACCCATTTTTTTTTTCCTGTAAAACCACAAGAAAAACATCATACATTTACATGTATTTGTATGAGTGCATAGAAAAGTAGCCTAGCTAACCTGTTCCTATGATTACCTGGACAGGAATGGAGGCATATAAGGAGAAATTATTTTTCTTTATACATCTCTATTATTATTATAACACATCAGCATTATGTTAAAGAATCACATAGAAGAAAAGGCCTTGTCATTCTCTATCACTGCACCAGGCCCATTGCTCTGTTAGCTTGTCGCATTTATAATTTTTCTTGCACTGCTTGCTGCCTGTCTACCCCACCGTGTGCAAGATCTACACGGCCAGGGATGATAAAGATTCCGCTCACTATTACATACTCAGAATCTAGTGCAGTCTAGGTGCTTGATAAATTAATACATGCAGAATATTAGCATTTAACATTAATGAGGGAAGGTCACTCAAATGGAGCACGAGACAGATGATGGATTCGGCCAAACACAATTCATCCTAGTTTGAACACTTAATTGCTACATGAGTACAGGCAACTTCCTTAATCCCCTAGCTTCATTTTTTTTTTTT
>RCUC01137363.1:0-11912 GCA_003697995.1 Taxidea taxus jeffersonii | reverse complement strand
CTCTCCCCATCCTCACCGACACTTATTGTTTCTTATGTTGTTAATTTTAACCATTCTGACAGGTGTGAGGTGATATCTCATTGTGGTGAGTGATGTTGAGCATCTCTTCATGTGTCTGTTAGCCATCTGGATGTTTTCTTTGGAAAATGTCTATTCATGTCTTCTGCCCGTTTCTTTACTGGATTATTTGTTTTTTGAGTGTTGAGTTTGGTAAGTTCTTTATAGATTTTAGACACTAACGTTTTATCCGATATTTTATTTGAAAATGTCTTCTCCCATTCCATAGACTGCCTTTAATTTTGTTGATTGTTTCCTTCACTGTGCAGCTGCTTTTTATCTTGATGAAGTCCCAATAGTTCATTTTTGAACTATTCATTTTGTTTCTCTTGCCTCCGGGGATGTGTCTTATAAGAGGTTGCTGTGGCCAAGATCAAAGAGGTTGCTGCCTGTGTTCTCCTGTAGGATTTTAGTGATTTCCTGTCTCACATTTAGGTCTTAATCCATTTTGAATTTATTTTTGTGTATGGTGTAAGAAAGTGGTCCAGTTTCATTTTTCTGTATGTTTCTGTCCAGTTTTCCCAACACCATTTGTTGGAGAGTCTTTTTGTCCATTGGATACTCTTTCCTGCTTTGCCGAAGATTAGTTGACCATGTTGTTGTGGATCCAATCATGGATTCTCTGTTCTGTTCCATTGATCTATGTGTCTGTTTTTGTGCCAGTACCATGTTCTCTCGATGACCACAGCTTTGTAATATAGCTTGAAATCTGGAATTGTGATGCCTTCAGTTTTTTCTTTTCAAGATTGCTTTGCTATTTGGAGTTTTTTGTAGTTCCATATAAAATTTAGTATTGTTTGTTCTGGCTCTTGAAAAATGCTGGTGGCATTTTTTTTTTTTTTTTAGATTTTATTTATTTATTTGGGAGAGACAGAGTGAGAAGGAAAGCATGAGTATTGAGGGGCAGAGGCAGAGCAGGGAGCTGAACATGAGGCTCAATTCCAGGACCCTGAGATCATGACCTGAGCTGAGGGCAGATGCTTAACTGACTGAGCCACACAGGTACCCTGCTGGTGATATTTCGATGGTGATTGCATTAAATGTGTAGATTGTTTTGGGTACTACAGACATTTAACAATATTTCTTCTTCCAATCTATGAGCATGGGATGCTTTTCCATTTCTTTGTGCCATCTTCAGTTTCTTTCATAAGTGTTCTGTAGTTTTCAGAATACAGATCTTTGACCTCTTTAGTTAGGTTCATTCCTAGGTATCTTATTGTTTTTGTTGCAATTGAAAATGGGATTGATTCCTTGATTTCTTTTTCTGCTGGTTTGTTATTGGTGTATAGACATGCAACAGATTTCTGTACATTGTTTTTCTGTACATTGATTTTAATCCTGCAACTTTGTTGAATTCATATATGAGTTCTAGCAAATTTTTGGTGGAGTCTTTCAGGTTTTCTACATAGAATATCATGTCATCTGTGAATAGAGATAGTTTGGTTTCTTCCTTATCCATTAGGATGCCTTTAATTTCTTTTCCTTTATTTCTCTCCCTCTATTCTGAATGACAGCCTTGCTGTATAAAGTATTCTTGGCTGTTTATTTTTCCCATTCAGCACGTGGAATATATCTAGCACTTTGAATGTATCCTGTCATGTATTCAAGTTTCTGTGGACAGATCTGCTGTGAACCTCATCTGTCTGCCCTTGTAGGTCAAGGACTTTTTTCCCTTGCTGCTTTCAGGATTCTTTCCGTGTCTGTGTATTTTGTGAACTTAACTGTGATATGACTTGGCAAGGGTCAGCTTTTGTTAAATTTGATAGGAGTTCTCTGTTATTCTTGGATTTTGATGTCTGTCCTTTCCCACATTAGGGAATTTTCAGCTGTAATTTGCTCACATAAACCTTCTGCCCCCTTTTTTTTCTCTTCATCTTCTGGGGATCCTATGACACAAATGTTACTTCCATTTTAAAGTCACTGAGTTCCCTAAGTCTACCTTCATCATTTACTACCTTGCTTCCCTCTTCTTTAAAGCTTCATTATTTTCCATAATTTTATTTTCTGTACGACTGAGTCATTACTCTGCTTCATCCATCCTCATTTTATGGCATCCATTTTGCATATTGCATATTTTTTGCATATTGGTAATAGCATTTTAAATTTTCATTCTGAGTAGACTAGTTTTTTTTAATCGCTGCAGTAAGGGATTATCTATTGTCTTCTAAGCGTTTTTCAAGCCCAGCTAGTATCTTTATAATTGTTTTAAGTTTTAGTTCAGAGACCTTACTTATATCTGTATTGATTAAATCTCTGACAGTCATCTCTTCTTGTTCTTTCTTTTGAGGTCTTTTTGAGGTCTTGAAATTTTGGAGGGGGAAAAAAGCAAAATAAAATAAATACAAAATAAAAAAACAAAATAAAAAATTTAAATAAATATAAAAAATTTTAAAATTTTTATTTCATTTATTTATTTATTATTTTTTAAAAAAAGATTTTAATTATTTATTTGACAGACAGAGATCACAAGTAGGCAGAGAGGCAGGCAGAGAGAGGGGAGGGGGGAAGCAGGTTCCCTGCTGAGCAGAGAGCCCGATGTGGGGCTCGATCCCAGGACCCTGGAACCATGACCCGAGCCAAAGGCAGAGGCTTTAACCCACTAAGCCATCTAGGCGCCCCCCCAAATTTTTTAAATTTTAAAAATAAATTAAATAAATAATAATAAATAAAAAAAGGAAGCTAGATCCTAGGTGTGTTTTGGTCAGCTTGTTATGAGAAACTTGATAGAAAAACTGTAGAAAGAAAATGTTAAAAGTAAAAAAATTAAAAACAATTAAAAAAATTAAAAATTGCTCTTTCTGGCAGTGTCTGGATGGCTTAATTGGTTAAGTATCTGCCTTTAGCCCAGGTCAGGATCCTAGAGTCCTGGGATGGAGCCCTGTGTGGGGAATCCCTGTTCAGCAGGGATCCTGATTCTTCTTCACCCTCTTCTGCTTCCCATACCTGTGCTCTCTGACAGACACTCTCTGTCTCTGTCAAATAAATACATAACTTCTTTTTAAATTGCTCTTTTTGTATTCTACCCCCCAAAACAAAAACAAAAACAAAGAAACAAAAAAATCCAAAGGACGCTAGAGCCTGTTTTCCCTGTCGCCGAAGCCCTGTAGCACTCTCTACTCAGTAGACTTGGTATGGCCAAAGGGTTTGTGCTGGTCTTCTGGGGGAAGGGACCTGCTGCTGAATGGGCAGGTGGAATTCCCCTAGTGGACATAAGCCTGTCGGGTGCAGCGGGGTGGGGCATGGTGTAGTGGTTCTGTTCTCCACTTGGTGGTGCTATTTAGCTCACTGAGGTGGGTGGGAGAGAAAATGGCTTCACCCCTTCTCTTGCCTTGGAATGGGAAATGTGTGTCATCTTGCTTAGTAAGCTTTCATGGACACACAATGATCTCCTGTGTCCCTGGTTGCCACCAGATCCCCGCATTCACTGTGTCCGAGCTGTCCACCTGTCAAGTGGCAAGGCACTCTTATGTTTTATCTCAGGTGCAGCTGTGTTGCAAAACCCCACACTTAGAGACCCCAGAGGCACAGACCCACACTGATCTTCTGGAGGAGGGTATTGCTGTGTTGTGGCTGGTGCTGGCTTGTCCCAGAAGATAGTTGCGGATCACAGAGTGGGAGTTTATGGTAAATCACAACACACAGCTGGCACCAGGGTTTGCTGTCCTCAGCTGTTGTCTTTATTCCCATGCTAGTGAGTAGGACTACTCAGTGGTGCCCACAGGGTCCTCTGCCTGTGGAGAGGCCCTATCACCTCTCCCAAATGCACTCCAATCTGTGGCCAGTGTAGGCTTGTCTCAGAAAACAGTTGCACAATGAAATAGTGGTTCGGAGTTTATGGTAAATTGCAACACACAGCGGGTGCCAGGGATTGTTGCTCTCAGCCCTCCTTTGTTCCTATACTGGTGAGTAGGAGAGCTCAATGGGAACAATCATTTTGTTCCCAGATGAGTCTGGGGATCCTCAGGCTGCCCTCCACGCTACTCCCCCAGTGGAGCACTGTTCACCTCCCCAGGCATGACCTCTGAAACTTGAGACTGTGCTTCTCTGTTTATTAAAAAAATGGTGGTATCGTAAACTTCTCCTTTTTCCCTGTCAGTGGTTTTGGGGGAATAGTTTTCTTGTGCAGTCTTGTTCACTCTTTTTTCCCCCATGCTTTCTCTCTCTCTTCCTCCTCTCCAGCTTCTCCCTGTGAGATCAGGGCTCCCTCTCTTGGGGAGCGACCATAGGTCTTTTCTCCCGTGAACCAACTCTCAGCAGTTCCTACCTTCCCCGGGTCATTTTTCCAGTTTGTAGACATGCAGCTTTAAGACTTTCCATCGATTTCTTGGGTGTTCAGAATGATTTCTATCTATCTATCTGTGTTTGAGGGAGGAGGCAAACTTAGGGTTGCCCTACTCCTCCACCATCTTACCTCTATCTTCTGGCTAATGATACTAAACAGCTTTTCATTTGTTTATTTGTTTATCTTCTGTGTTAAAATATCTCTTCATGCCTTTTTCTCATGTTCCAACTGGATAGTTTTTTTTTTTTTATTGTTAAGTTTCATGTTCTTTTTATATCCTAGGCACTTGTCCTCTGTTAGATATGTGATTTTCAAATATTTTCTCCCAATTTGTAACTTATCTTTTTATCTTCTTTGCTTTTACAGAAGAAAAATTTTAAACTTTGACGAAGTACAAATTTATCCATTTTTTCTTTTACAGATTGTGCTTTTGGTGGTGAGTCTAAGAATTTGTTGCCTAATCCTAGATTCCAAGGGTTTCTTCTATTCTTTTTCTATAAGTTATAGTTTCTTTTCTTTTCCTTTCTTCCTTCCCCTCTCCCTCCCTTCCTTCCTTCCTTTCTTTTTACTCCCTCCCTACTTTCTTTCCCTTCCCTTCCCTTCTCTTCCCTTCCCTCCCCTCCCCTCCCCTCCGCTGCCCTCCCCTCCACTACCCTCCCCTCCCCTCCCCTCCTAGGATTCCCTTATTTATTTGTGAGGGAGAGAGAGCATGGTGAAGAGGGGCAGAGGGAGAGGGAAAGAGAGAATCTCGAGCAGACTCCCTGATGAGCATGGATCCCGATGCAGGGCTCCATCCCACAACCCTGAGATTGGACCTGAGTCAAAACCAGGAGTGGGAAGCTATAACCAACTGTGTCACACAGGCCCCCTGTTTTTGTTTTTAAATAGACTTTATTTATATAAAAATATACTTTATTTTTAAGAGCAGTTTTACATTCATAGAAATATTGTACACAAGGTACAGAGATTTCTCCTTTCCAAGTACTAACTAGGTCCGACAAGGTACAGAGATTTCTCATGTATTCGCTGCCTCATGTAGACATAGCCTCCCCCATTATCGACATGCCCTCCATGCTAGTGGTACATTTGTTACAATTGATAAAGCTGCATTGATACATCATTATCATTCAGAGTCCACAGTAGGGTTCATTCATGTGTTGTACATTCTGTGGGTTTGGAAAAATTTATAATGATGTATATCCCCAGTTATAGTATCAATCAGAATAGTTTCATTGCCCTAAAGTTCTCCACCACCCCCCCCCCCCCCCGCCCCACCGCCAGGATACTCCTGCACCTCTTCCCAGCATTTACTTGGCACATAATGTCACAGAACTAACTATGGTGGTTCTTTCTTTTTATTAATTGACAAATTCATTTCATATTATGTTTTTATATTTATATTTTTATATTTAATACTTCGTTAAGCTTTTTCAAGATTCCAGTATAATTAACACGCAGTGATATGTTAGTTTCAGGTGTACAGTACAATGATTCAACAATTCTGTACATTACTCGGTGCTCCTGGTAAGTGTCCTCTCAATCCCCTTCACCTATTTCACTCAGCCCCCAACCCCCTCCCCTCTGGTAACCCTTCGTTTCCTGTAGTGAAGAGTCTGTTTCTTGGTTTGTCTTTCTCTCTCTTTTTTTCCTTTGCTCGTTTGTTTCTTAAATTCCATGTATGAGTGAAATCATATGGTATTTGTCTTTCTCTGACTTATTTCACTTCCCATTATACTTCCTAGCTCCACCCATGTTGTTGCAAATGGCAAGATTTCATTCTTTTTTATGGCTGAGTAGTGTTCCATTGTTTATACATAGAAGACATCTTCTGTATCTGTTCATGTATTGATGGGCGCTTGGGCTGCTTCCATACTTTGGCTGTTGTAAATGATGCTGCAATAAATGCAGGGGGTGCGTGTACCCTTTTGAATTAGTGTTTTTCTATTTTTTTGGTAAACGTCTGGCAGTCATTGCCCTAAAAATCTTATGTGATCCACCTATTCATTCTTCCTTCTCCCTTCACTCCTAACAGCCATTGGTCTTTTTACTGTCTCCATAGTTTTGCTTTTTCCAGAATGTCATATAGTTGGACAGTTATAGTATGTAGAGTTTTCAGATTGGCTTATTTTAGATTGGCTTTTGGTATACATTTAAATTTCCTCCATGTCTTTTCCTGACTTGATAGTTCATTTCTTTTTAGCCCTAAATGATATTCCATTGTCTGAATGTATCACAGTTTATCCACTCACCTACTGAAGGATATCTTGCTTGCTTTCAAATACTGGCAATTATGAATAATGCTGCTGTAAACATCTGTGTGCAGGTTTTTTGTGGACATGTTTTCAGCTCCTTTTTGATAAATACCAAGGAATGTGGTGTCTGGATCATATGGTTAGAATACGTTTAGTTTTGTAAGGAACCACAGGACTGTTTTTGAAGTAGTGATATGTCTTCTTGGTTTTCTTTGGAAGCACTTTAATAAATCACTTACTCACGAGTCCTCCTCTCACGGTCTGCATCTGGGGAAGCTCACTGAGACATGCATCAAAGAAATTCAGAGGTGGACAGTTGCCTATCTGGAACCTGAGGGTGTGTAGCATTGTTACTGTGGTCACTGCTGAGGTGGAGGAGGGAGGAGTCATGGCCAAGTTGCCATGATCTTGTCGTTATGGAGACAGACGTGCCGGGCTTCATCACAAGGCTGCTTCCCTCCAGGTATGATGTTGCTGTGGAAACACAGAGCCTGAAGCCTCAAAGAACACTCTGTTCTAATCCCAGCTGCTTTATCCATCTGCTTTGTGTCTCATTAGAGAAGGAGCCTAGCAAGACAGGAGGCTTTGACCACATCTCTGTTCAATTCAGTTCTCTAGAGAAGGGCCCCACCCCTGGACTTTTTCCTGGGTGAGTGGGAATCTTGGGGTATTTTTAGGTGAGGTTTGCTAAATTAGATGGTAACAAAATCTTCTTGTGCTGCATGCTTTTCAAAATGACTGCTGGGAATTGCACTTACCACATACTTATTTCAATTAAGATTAAGTGGGTCCACCTTAACTTCTCAGCTTTATTTTAAAACTATAGATTCGTTCAGCATTTACCTCTGTGTTTCCAGAAATGGGAATGATTATGTTCACTCATGGTTAATGTCTTCTGTGGTCAAGGGAGCAAGATTTTAAGTGGAGTTGCTTTAGGATATGATATCTCTCCATGGTGATGGCACTGCTGCTGGAGACTGAGCATAGGTATTAATGTGGCCCGAGATTATCTCCCCAGTGGGTGACAGTGATTCTTGGTTTCATGCTATGTAGTAGACACGATTTCTTGGTTAAGAGCATAGGCTCTAGCATTATATATTGTCTTAGTGTGAGAATCTATAATGAAATACTGTAGACTTGGTGGCTTAAATAACAAACATTTATTTCTCACAGTTCTGGATGCTAGGAAGTCCAACATCAAGGTGTTGGCAGATCTGGTGTCTGGTGAGAGCTCTCTTCTTGGTTTGCAGATGGCCACCTTCTTGCTGTATTCTCCCATGGCAGAGACTGAGTGAACTCTGGTCTCTTCCTCTTCTTATAAGTCCCATCATGATGGGACTTCACCTCATTACCTTATCTAAACCTAAGTACCCCTAAAGGTCTCGCCTTTAAGTACCATAATATTGAAGATTAGGACTTCATTGTGTGAATTTTTTTTGGGGGGGGGGAATAAACAAATCAGTCCATACTAGGTGGTTTTAGGTTGAGTTTTGAGGTTTTATTTTTTTGTGTGTGTGTGAGTAGTTGAGTTTTGACTCTTTTCTCGAAAAGAGTCATAAAAGGTGCTCTTTTATTGTAAAGAGTTATTTACTTTGCCATTTAGAAATGGCAGTGGCTTTTGCTTTTCATTGTTATTGTGACTCTAATTGAAATTAAACTTTGTCAATGAATTAGAATTTCTAAATTTAATTCCTGACATTTTACTATCTGCATTTCTTAGTGGTATCAGCTAGATTTGAGAGTCAAGATCAGTTTTCAGAGAAAAGCAACAATATCGGTCAGGGTTCAGACAAGAAAACAGAAATCACTCTGGGTATCTGAAACAGAACAAGATTTGATATGGGGAGTGAATTGCCTATAAAAAATCACTGAGAGGACTGAAGGAGCAAAAGTCAAGAGAACACCACCTGGTATGGTATGGTCCATCCAAAGAGCCATAAAGATTTTAATGTCACCCACAGGTCAGGGATTGTTAGGAAACCAGAGCCAGCCTACATAGATCTTTGCAATCCCCAGAGAGTGAATTTCAAGGGGGCAAGGAAGCTATTATTAAAACCTTCTTTTGTAAAGCTCACCTCTCTGCTAATGCTAGCAGTCTTGCATGAGTATTTCTCTGTATTCTAGGCTAAACCCTACCCACTACCCTGCTGGCAAATGAATACACGACGTTTAGTTCCTAGGCTTCCAGCCCTTGTGATGTAAAGGAGAACAGAGAAGGGGATGGAAGAGTGTGCAGGGCCCATAGGTGATATCTGGTTATCATTCATTTTATATGCCTAGGCCCCAGCATCCTACTTTTATTTCAGAGCACGTATAATTATGAATTGGACTGTGATGTTTGCAAACCAGATATTTCTAACTAGTCTGTTGTAATTATGCTTTTGCCCTCGTGTGGCTGTATACATTGAATAGAGAAACTTCATGATTATATGTACAATAGATTATTTGATTTCAGGTCAACTAAAAGTCAGCATGTATTTAGTGAAAGCTGAGGACCCGAGACCCAGTGATTACAATGCTATTAACTCTGTGGGATGGTAGAATAACAATAGCAATAGTGATGACGACGATAAAAATGACGGTGATGATAATGATATGTGGTAGGTGCCATTACTCTCCTTGGGTTACAGATAAAGGCAGTGTAGAATCAGGTGGTTAAAGAACTTTCCCAATTTCATACAGCTTGTAAGTGACAGAATCTGGGGTTTGAATCTCAAACTAGCTCTTGCACACTACAAAACACACAGAAATTCTATATTCGTCTGTTGCTTTATGCTAAGTGATTTTACTGAATGCCACCAAAGTATGAATCTTCTCTGATTTTCCTTTCCATTTACCCTTGTATGTTGTGATAAAATCAGTGGTTAAAATTTGAGAGATTTCTCTGTGGCAGACACGATGCTAAAGGATTTGTAGAGAATATGTCATTTGCTAAGCAAAAGCAACTTCACGAGGTCTGGGGAGGTTAAGTACTCTATCCAGTGTCACACAGTAAGGAAGTGACAGGGCTTGGATTCAAACTGCAGAGCTGCACTGGCCAATATGGCAGCTATAAGCCCTGTGTCGTGATGGAGCACTTGGAATATGGCTGGTTGGAATTACGATGTGAGATGCATATTGGGTTTCAAAAACCTTTTGCTGTGGCGTGAAGTAAGACAACTGCGCTTCCAGTCTTGATCTCCTAGGAGTTCATCTAAAAGGTACTGAGGCATGAAGACTTTACTGAGGGCAAGGGGACCTGTGTAGGGGTGGGGTGGGTTTGAGGGCATGGGACTCTGGAGGGATAGTAGAAATACACATTTCTTAGAAATGCCAGTGACATTTTGAGGTTAGTGAACAGGTCAGTCTTGCTGGAGGGGTGTGTTGTTGTCAGAGATTCTTTGTTACAAATCTCTCACTCTGGTTCAAGCCCAAAGGGGGAATTTTCTGGATGGATGCAAGGCTGTCTCCTACAACACAGGCAGTTGGTTCTGAACCCAGGTCTTGGGTGGGACTGGAACCAGGGCTTTGAAACCAGCCAGGAACAGAGGAGTCCCCTCTTCCTCTTTTCCTAGAGCTCCTAGTGTAACACTTGAGTTTCTCTCTTTGCTTCATTGTCCACTTTCTAGGTTAACTGGCTTATTCTGCTTCTCCAAGCTCATGTGGAAACATTGATTGACTGGGTCCTCCTTTGAAATTGCTGGGTCCTCATTCGAAATTCCCTGGGGAGGAACCTGATTGGCTGGGCTTTGGTCAAATATTCTCCCCTATTTCAACTAATGAGTCAAAATATGCACATGAAATAATGTGACAGCTACAGAAGCAACTGCTTCTGTATTTTTTATCCACTCTTCCATCACACACGGGTAACTTCCTCAACTCTTTTGCCTCTCAGAATAATTTTAAGAATTCTTTTATTATTCCATTATCATGTCCCAGCCCTTAACCAACTAAAGCATTATTTAGCTATTTTATTTAAGAATGTTCCCAATCACGGTGTTCTGAGAAGTGTTCTTGGGTTTGGCCAGTGTGTGTACCTTCTGTTGTTCCCATCTTTTATGTATAAAACTCTATTAGACTCAGTAGCTTTGTTCTTTCTATTTCCCCAGTACTCCTACCTTCTACTTACATAGATAGTTTTATATTTTATCATTTTGTCTTGAGACGGAGTGGACCATGCAGTTCCGGAAGACAAGAACTATGTTTTGCTTATCTTTTACCTTCCTGATGCTGGTGCCCAGTACACTTTCCATAAACATGTGTTGAATGAAAGAATGAATAACACTGCGTTTTCTATACAAAAAAGTTAAGGTTTTGTACTTTTATAATCTGCTACCCATCACCTGTTTCCCGATCCTTTCTAACCTACCAGTATTGCTTTTAAAATATGTTGTGCTTTGGACTGCCTTTCTTAGATGGGGAAGATGGTCACTTAAGATGATTTTTAAATACCCAAAACTCATTCACGTGAGTGATGAGACTTGGCAGTTGAACTGCACATTTCCTCTGGAAGGACTTTTCTCAGTAGGAATCACCCTACAGAAATGCTTTACAAATGGTTTCTCTGAGGGGAGCCTCTAAACTAGAGAATACTGATTCAGTCCCCTGTAGATCTTCGTCTTGTGAAGGTTTCTAAACTGAATTATGCAGCCATCTCTCACTGTCTGATCTGGCTACTCTGAGCCTTCTCAGCCACGTTCCTGGGCATGAAAATTACCCAGAAAAATTCAGAATGAAGTGGCCAATTCAAAGTCTGCTGCCATAGGGTTAGCTATAGAAGTGGCTGTTTTTGGCCTATTTAACTGTCTACAGGCTCAGATCTCCTGGACAGCAGCCAAGTCTGCTCCATATTATGCTATGGAACTAAAACTCAAAAGTAAAATAACACCCCTGCCAATTTTAGAGCTTTGAAACCTTGACAGTAATTATTAAAAACTGTTAACAGTCCAAATTCTCTAGCAGTTTAATGCCATAAAAATTAAGCCAAACCTTCAATCAAGGGTTTCTAATATAAATTTCTCTGTGCTAGCTTTGTTAGTAAAGAATGAGTTTAACTGATTCACATGTTACATATGAATTAACCAGGAAGGGATTGCCATAGTATTATGAGAAACTGGCTTATTTTGTCCTTAAAACAAGGACATTTCCATCTAGACGACGGGTAAAGTGACTTATTTCCCTGGTTTACACCAAACGTACAGTACTGATAACTGCCAGTGCTCATTTTATGCTGAAAGACATGGCTCGATTGTTAATGGGGTGAAAGGGGATCGAGTTAACACGGGCTGAATGCTTCCTATGAGCCAGGAGCTTTACACACGTCATACTGTTTAACATCCAGC
>RCUC01137362.1:0-21996 GCA_003697995.1 Taxidea taxus jeffersonii | reverse complement strand
AGTGTAGGTCAGTAGGACATGCAGGGAAGGAAGGTGCAAACTGAGATCCAAGGGGACAGAGTGGAACCTGAGAGGACAAAATGGAACTCATGTGGGCGAAGGGAGCCCTATTTGATGCTCACCACATCTAACTGTGGTGATATGGATGACCTGAGGAAGCCGCTGGTGCCTTTTGCGTGCTGCTGCATGTGCACCTAGACTAGAACTCAGAAAATCTAAATGAGGAGACCTGGTGGGAGCTGGACTCGCTGTTGATGGGCAGCTGCTCTTTGTCAGGTGGACAAGCAGGTCAGAGACAAGGTGCATGAACTGTAGCGGTCCTTGGGGCACAATCTTAGTTCAGGCTGCCATCACTTACCAATTAGACATATCAAATTTGATGTTTCTGTCAGATACCCATGTGGACATGTTAGTAGGAAGCTCGAGTTTGTGACCAGAGAGATTAATATTAGAATCTCAAGGTTTTTTAAACAGATTTGCATGGTTGATAAGATTCAGAAAATAGAAGGTTAAGATGACTAGATTTTAGGAGATTAAGGAACTATGAATCTAGGACTTCAGACTACTGGAGAAGTCATCCAAATGGACACTGAAGTCATACACTATGATGATGGATATTTTGAAAGACTAGTGTCCCAACCATCAAAGTTAGATATTGACCAAGGGTAGTAGATGGCTGAGAATAGGGGCTGGATAGCATGTCTCAAAGGAAGAAAGGTCTGTTAGCTTTTATTAGAGGAAGGTAGAGAAGAAATGATTTAAAACTAAGATGAGAGGACATGGGGAGATGGAGAGGAGAAGGGAGTTGGGGGAAATTGGAGGGGGAGACGAATCATGAGAAACTGTGGACTCAGAAACAATCTGAGGGTTTTGAAGGGGCCGGGGATGGGAGGTTGAGGGAGCCTGGTGGTGGGTATTAAAGAGGGCACGTATTGCATGGAGCACTGGGTGTGGTGCATAAACAGTGAATTCGGGTACACTGAAAAGAAATTTAAAAAATAAAAAATAATAAAAAATAAAAAAGACTCTAAAACAAAAACAAAAACAGAAAACAAACAAACAAAAACTAAGTTGAGGTACCCAGGGAATGCTATTTCTTCTCTACTAGATAGGCCATTTTAGTTTTCTCTGGAGATAGGAACTTCTTGTGATTTTGGAGGAGCTATCAATTTTGGTGTCCAGTCTCTCAAATCAGTGGGCTTATCACGTCCCAGGATGGATCAGTAATAGAGTATTCTCCATAGACAGTAACTGGATCAAAGAATAGTTTTATTACCCAAGCTATTTTAACTAGAGTACTCCTGTATTATAGATGTACTCCTTAAGAAAAGGGTAAAGATGATGTGATCTTGTGGTTATCAGTAGCCATCTTGCCAACTACCTAGAAGAAAATTCCATAGAAGCCTGAGAAAATTAATTCAGAGACAAGTGGAATGAAGGCTGAAAGCTGGAATAATATTTCTGATATTTGTTTGCATCTTTGAGAATACCTCTCTTCAGTTATGTAAGTCCAGAAATAACTTATTTTTTTTAAAGCTTAAGCAAGATATGAGTTTGGGTCTCTATAATTACTAACCAAAAGGTTAGTCATTAATATACTCCTTCCTACACCCCACCACCATGGCCTTGGACTATATGATTATAAGACAACAAAGAGTTGCCATTATAGGTTTAGAGAGAGGGAGAGGGATTCTCCAGGGAAAGTGAAGTTTTAGTTAAGACTAAGAGTATAGAGTGCTTGTTTATAGTGGGATTGAGTTTTGAAGGCCATGAGGAAAAGGGGTAGAAGAGTGGGACGTCTGAGAAGGATGGTGACAAGAAAGAAAGTACTGAATAAAGAGGGACTTAATATGTACAGAAGCTCTTTGAAACAACAGATGTGCTAATATACTAACATATAAAATCATATTGCCATGACTTCTCTAATTGTATATGTAATAAAAATATAGGTCAGATTTTGTTAAAAATGCCACTTATATGAGTATTTAAAGTAGTCAAATTCATCGGGGCTCCTGGGTGGCTCAGCTGGTCAGGCAGCTACCTTCAGCTCATGTCATGATCCCAGGGTCCTGGGACTGAGCCCTGCATCGGGCTCCCTGCTCAGCAGAGAGTCTGCTTCTCCCTCTGCCTTTGCCTGCTTGCCTCTGCCTACTTGTGCTCTCTATCTCTCTATCAAATAAATAAAAACCTTAAAAAAATAAATAGGGTAGTCAAATTCATAGAAACAGAAAGTAGAATGGGGCCTACGAGGACCTTGGGGGAGGAAGAGACGGGAAATTGCTATTTAATGGATTACAGAATTTCAGTTTTGCAAGATGAAAATGTTCTGGAGATCTGTTGTACAACAATGTGAATATGCTGAATACTGCCAAACTGCACACTTTAAAATGGATAAGATAGTAAATTTTATGTTACTTTTTTAAAAAAACACAATTTAAAAAAGAATTAATTAGTTCAGCTAATATAACTTACAAAGACAGCATATAGAGGTATGATATTGGAGTGGACCTGGAAATAAATAAAGGAATCAATCTCATATTAAAAAAAAAAATGTCAGTGAGAGGAAGCTATATTTTCAGAGCAAGCACAATGTTTGTGATGAAATACTGAGTTGTAGATACAGTTTTTGCCTCAGAAAATTAAAATTAAAATTTGAGATGGAGACAGATCAAAGGTCAGGAAGGAGACCGAGAGAAAATACCACAGTTAATAACTGATACCTTAGAGAAACAATATAGGACAGACAATTAGAAACAAAGAAGCTGGGCTCACTCTGGAATTTCAGTGAAGGAGAAAGGAAAGAATGGTTGGATGGAAAAACAAACAAAACCCAACTCCTAGCAGACAATGACTGCACCTTTAGTGTAATTGTTTCTGTGAGAGAGGCCCCTTAGCAAACTCTAGCAGGAAATTTTGGGGTTGATGTGCTGAATGTGAAGAGGATCCAACCGCTAAATCTTGCTCAGAGTCAGAGAATATATATATTTTGCTTATACCACTAAAACAAAGTTCAAGATATTTCCAGGTTGTTTGAGCTGGATCAACGCTTAGAGGTTTAACTCCCTGTTTCACAAATAAAATTGTACAAAACCTCAATTTGCTGTGACCTGGTCTTGATTTTGTTCAAGTTCACATAACTAACAAACGGCATGATTAAATTCCAAGTCTCTGGATGTTATTCCTGGTACTTTTCCCAAATGTGAGTCTGGCTACTTGCCATGCTGTATGATTGGAAATTAGTGTCTGTCTGACCACTGGGGCCGCCAGTAGCAGCAGCAGCAGCTAATGCTTGGTCCTTGCATGGTCCCAATTACCAAAAATTGCCAGTAAAAGGTAGTATGGGAGTTATTAAAGCTATAAGTAACCCCAGCACAAAACTAAGTAATGATCTGTCTTTTTAAAAATTTTCATATATCCTTGGATTACAAGGTGGCATATTATAAGGAAAATGGCACCAACCAAAACGGTGAGTGTACAATATCACTTCGAGATTTTAACCCAGAGATCCTCACAAATGTGTGTCCTAAATTCACCTCATTCTAAATTTCTTCGTACTCAATATGACATTTCGATTCTTGGACAGTATGCCAAATATTACTGAACTGCCAGATTAGAAACAGGCCTAAGACTGGATGAATGATAATGCAGTCTTTCCAAATTGATGTTTGCCTTCTTTTCACTCAGTGGCAAACCAAAGAATCTTCCCTGTCTTTTTGCCCTTCTCCTCTTTTTCAACCATCCCCTCCATATTCTCCTCATAAGAATCCAACTTGCTCAAGTGTTGGTTGAAGAAGCAAAACCATTCCATTTCTTGTTTGTCCCTGAATTAACCTAATAGACAGGGCAATTATGTAATTTATTGCTTAAACCAGACATTCTGAGGGACATGGGGGGCCCTATTAAATTTAGATTGTGAGGGGCACCTGGGTATCTCAGGTCATGATCCTGGAGTCCTAAAATCAACCCCTGCACAGGATCCCTGCTCAGTGGGGAGTCTGCTTCTCCCTCTTCCTCTACTCCTCTCCCCTCTCATGTTCTCTCTCAAATAAATAAGTAAAATCTTGAAAAACTTAGATTGTGATAACTCGTGTAAACAGGAATGGTCCTGGACAAATGGAATATATGGTCATTCTACTGTAATGAGGTTTAGACTACCCCAGAGAGCATCTTTCCAGATCAAACCTAACTATCTGTAAACATATGACACAAAACGTGATAATGTTCAGAATTCTTAGAGGTAGAATATTAAATATTTGGCACTGAGTCTGTGAAATGAGTTGTGAGTTTTTCAGAACCACCATTGCTTCAAGGAGAGATAAAATTCAAATGGAGATGGTTAGTTAAGATTTCTCAGTGTTTGTTTCTGGTGAGCATTCACATGTTTGCTTACTAAGTATTGCTACTCTATTTTTTAAAAAAGATTTGTTTATGTATTTGAGAGAGAGCACTGGGGAGAGAAATGTAGAGACAGAGGGTCTCAAGCAGACTCCATACCGAGTATGGAACCACAAGCAGGGGAGGAGCTCATAACCTTGAGATCATGACCTGAGCTGAAATCAAGAGTTGGACACAACCAACTATACCACCCAAGTGCCCCAGTTACTGTATTTTTGTACAGCAAATAGGGATATAATTTTAAAATATGCTTAAGCATAAGTAAGCAATGCTTATGATTCAGTATGGATTCATATCAGAAAAACTACAAAAAATTACTGAAGTTGATGCTTATATTCACCTAAACATTCAGATATTCAAGTACATTAAAAATCAGATTATTCAAATATTATTCAAAATTAGGCTACTACAGTATTATCCTTGGGAATGATAATTTAGAAATTATCTTTTGTCTATGAACCTACACATAGAACAATATAGGTTTTGTTGATAACTCCTAAATTTAAATCTTTAAATTGAATAGGAGACCAAATATTTTCAAGTGTTCACAGTGTAGCATATTTTCAGTCCACTACAGAGCCAGAAATATTACAACTGAACCTTCAGTGCTTCATGTGGTATTTTCATTTAGAGCATCTTTGATTAGTATGTAGGGAAAGGAGTCTTACCAGGTTAAGAAGAAATGCCATTTACATATGATTTAATTTAATTTTGTAGGTGTGTAAAATATTTTCAAAGACACTTTTATATTTAGTATAAAATTACTTGCCAGTAACCTAAACCCTTTGGAACAGAGCCCTGAATTGGAATTATGTGGAAAAGGCTTCTAAGTTCTCTAGACAATTTTCACAAAACTTCTGCACTAAATCCATGTCCTGAACAGTTACAGATTCTACAACATTTTTCATTGTGTATGTAGTGTATGTGTGTGTGTGTGTGTGTGTATGTGTGTGTGTACCAGAGTATTAAAAACTTTATTTTCTCTATGAACAGGAAACTAGGAACTTGAAAGAAGGCAAGAAGAGCTAATAAAAAAGGAAACATTTAATCTACATACATTCTTAATAAGATATATATATTTTTTAATTAATAATAAGATATATTCTTAATGAAGACTCCAAATCAGCATGAAAAATGTAAGTGAGGGCACCTGGGTGGCTCAGTGGGTTAAGCCTCTGCCTTCGGCTCAGGTCATGATCTCAGGGTCCTAGGATCGAGTCCCGCATCGGGTTCTCTGCTTGGCAGGGAGCCTGCTTCCTCCACTCTCTCTGCCTGCCTCTCTGCCTACTTGTGATCTCTGTCTGTCAAACAAACAAACAAACAAACAAATAAATAAATAAAATTTTGGAACCCGCATTTAAAAAAATATATAAATGATATCCAAGAACTATTGCTTAATAAGGGCAAGATATAATTTCTTTTAGAAAGAATCCATTAAAAAACCATTATATATATTTAAACCAGTTGATGATATTTAAAGTGGTAGGCTTTATTTTTTGATAAAATTCACTGTCACTGACCACTTCATTCTTCTATAAAGCTATATAAATGAAACGGTTTTATGATGTTGCTTATATGAAAGATAATATAAAATATTGCATATTATAAGTGTATAAAAATCTATCTTTGCATAACTTCCCCCCAGAACAAATCTTTTTCAACCTGAATACTTGAGACTGTGAGTATGATGAGTGAGAGTATGGGGAAAAAACCCATAATAATTCTGGTTCTCTTGGCCCCAGGTTATAGGACTGTTTTCGGCTACTGCTTATTTGAAGTGATATGTCATTCTCTATTATAGGACCCTAGAAATGCTGATTCAATGTCACATCCAAGTACATTTCCCTGGGAAGCTGATGAGGATGAGCTGGAGAACTGTGGAAGTTTTGCAGAGGAAGTGGTGGGTTGGCTGTTACAAGGTACTAAGGAGACTGATGATTCATCTAGGTTTCAGTTATTAAGAAAAACAATACATTCTCTAGCAACAAAGAAAAAAAGGGAAACCACTTCACGAGAAGTAACATATTACTAAACTATCCCTCCCACCTGCCCTTCTCACCAACGTATTATTAAAATTGACTTGTGTTAAAAACATTCACCTTTGGGACCATTAGAAGAAGAAGACAACATGCTAATAACCCCAGCCTGGGGCCAACACTGCCAGGATTCTGTACTTCACACCAAACACATTCCTGTTGACAAATTTCTTTTCCCACTCAAATTATGAATGAGTCATTGAATTGTTGGTATAACCTCTGAATCATTTTGAGCAGCGAAAATATGCTGTTCAGAGTTGTTTACATTCTTTCCCTCCATTTCTTCTGGAGATGTAAGCAAGTTGGATCAGGCTAGGGGAATCTGGGGCCAGAAATCAGTTTCCCTCTCCTGAAGCGAAGTGCCTCAAACTAGGATGGCTCCTTAGTTCTACTGCCATTGAGATTTTATCAGCGGATCCACTCGGCCAGGTGCTTGTGGCTAATGAACGCCATCTGCACATAAAATGGAGGATCTTTCCCTCTTCAGGTATGTCAAGCCCTGGGGACCTGTGTGTAACAGAAACACCAGAATTTAGTTTCTGGTGTGGAGATCATGATAATCTACTGACCTACTGAAGCTCTCAGCACTTCTTTTAGGTCTTGGGTCACAGGGTTAGTGTTGGGATCTCTCTGTTTTGCCTGGCTCAGAGAGTTCTTACCACTTTTCTTCTATCTTCAGGACAGATTAAAAAGAGAGGAGTAAGGGGTGAGAAGTGGGGGTGGGAAAAAGGTTGAAATGACACAAAATAACACCTTCTTCTCCCATCCGAATCTTAATACAGTGGAGGTAGAGTGATCTTAGAGATTGGTTGGAAGTGTTTCCAAGTACCAAAGTCACCGCCCATGTCTTTCAAAAAATAAAGTATTGCTTTGCAGATTTATTTGTTTGTGTGTCTTTTGGTAAGGCAGAGGGCATTACTGCTAACGGTAACTTCTCACTTTTACTTCCTGACCATTTCTTGGGTGGGGAAAGAGAGGAGCACACAGCAGTTAGTACGCACGGAATTTCATGCGCCTTGTCTCATCCATGCTGCAACGCATAAGTGACTTACTGTTTCCTAATTCTGCCTGAGATGCTCTTCACTCCTTCCCTGTCTGGAAAAAGAAATCTGCTTATCCCTCAAAGCAGAACTCCAATATCACTTCCTTTCTATGAGCAGCTCTCCTCCCCCAACCTAGTAGAACTTTGCTCTCCCTTCTCAGCTCTTTATGGCACCAGACGGTGCCAGGATGACGATTATCACCTTATGCTTCACTTGGTTATATGCAAATCTCTCCCTCCTACAAGAGGAGGAGCTCTTCAAAGGCAAAAACTCTGTTTTCTTCGCTGGTATATCTCCAGGGCCTCACAGAATATCTATCGAGTGCTTAGGAGTGCCCAATAGATTTTAGTAGCACAACCAGATTCGGTGCCCAGTCTTTCTTCACACTATACCAAGTTATTTCTGAAATAGAAACCAACCAACAGATCAACCAACCCACAAAACACAAACATAACTGTTGACTTTATTACTTGCCTAATCTGCATCCTTTACTTAACTTAGCGTGGCTTTGTGTGTGGGTTTGTAGAAACCGGTTGGGGTAAGCCAGGGTAGAACATGTTTCTGAGTTTTTTTTTTTCTGAGCAACTGCTTCTCAGATTTTGGTATAAGTCACTTAAGTCACAGAACTCTACATCATGAATACCTTGTGAAACTCTTAAAGGGTAAAATATATAGGGGTCTCCCATGAAAGCTCTTGGGACACTGACAAGTAGAATGAATAATAAACATCAGAGATACTGTACTTTTTTCAAAACCTTGGCTAAAGAATCTCAAGGAATTTCTCTGTCCTTATATAAAGCCATCTTTCTGTTTCTTCTCCTTTTCCTCCCACTTTCCTTCTCCTTCTGCTTTTCTTTTTCCTCCTCCTTCCCTTCCTCCTCCTCCTTCATCTTGTCCCCACTTTATATGCTCTCTTTCTCTCCTTTTTTGTTCCTAGAAGTTTATTTTTAAGAAGGTGACAATGGTGATGGCAAGTCGGCGAATCAAATGAGGGGAGGATTATGGAGAAATCAGTGCAATCTAGACTACGACTATGTAAGGAAAAGATTTCTTGGTTTTATTTTTCTGTATCTCTGAATGCATTTCTTTATTTTGTCTAGGTGATATCGTCACATAGACCAAAATCCAAAACTAGAGAATGGAATGTAGAGAAAAATCTCCTCCCTATCCTTTAGCAACTCAGTTTCT
This sequence comes from Taxidea taxus jeffersonii, assembly GCA_003697995.1. Lineage (NCBI taxonomy): Eukaryota > Metazoa > Chordata > Mammalia > Carnivora > Mustelidae > Taxidea > Taxidea taxus. The sequence continues at coordinate 13,334 of RCUC01137362.1, read as the reverse complement.
TCTGGGCAGAAAAGCAAGATCAAGTTCCTTTTGTGTCTTTCCAGAGGTATTTTCTGCCTATACAAATAAACACACACTCACACATAGATATTCTTTTTCTCTTCTTTTACATATACGGAAGCACATCATTTGCACCTTAATTTTTCTGCATATTAGTTATTTTTCTTTGATGGCTGTAAGGCATTCCACCATACGTATATATTGTGATATATTTAGGGACACCTGGGTGGCTCAGTAGGTTAAGCGTTTGCCTTCGGCTCAGGTCATGATCCCAGTGTCCTGGGACTGAGTCCTACCTCGGGCTCCTTGCTTTCTCCTCGGGGAGCCTGCTTCTCTCTCTGCCACCCACTTTCCTTGCTTGTGTTCTCTCTCTTTCACAAAGAAAGAAAGAAAGAAATGTTGGGAGCCATGAGGTCTGGTCAAGGGCATTGCCCCGCTAGGTTAAGGTTTGACCTAATGCAGGTCTAATCCTGCCCAGGGCCGGGTCGCTCCCGCAGATAACCTTAGTCTGCTAGTCTCTTGCCTTTTCCTACGATTCCCGTATCTCTTTCAAACAAAGAGCCCCTTGCTAATCTGCCGCAGACATCTCTCAGGCTTGTGAGCTAGAGCAACTCCAAGGAGGTAAATTATTCTGTCCCTAGGACGATGGAGAACTTTAGATGTGTACCACAAGAGACGGTTCCTCCCTAGGCTGATGTTTGTCCAAGGCTTTCACAAGCCGAGCCACTAAAATACACCCTGCCTCCTGCAAAGGTAACGCCTTCTCGTTCCCACTTCTCTACTATATACTTAATTTCTTCAGATAGCTTCTCATTTTCCATTAACCTATATCTTGTTTTCCTACAGTTCTTTACTATCTAGTTCATCCCTATAGCTCCTCGTTTCCCATTAACTTATCTCCTGTTTTCCTGAAGACCCCAGAATAAGTTACCTCCCAAGGCTTTCTGAGGGACATGATTACTCAAGAAGCAAGACCCTGCCCCCCAACCCTGGCGCCAGTCTGTACCCATTATAGCTTAACTAGAATAACATGTGCTGAACAAAGAGAAATTATTTGATGAGTGCTTGAGTCCTTTAACGTCCTTTGCACAAATGTAACTAACCCCCACCCCAATTAAACTGCCTATATAAGAAGCTCTAAAATCAGAATAAAATGGAGATGCCTGACTACTGACCAGAACTCGCTGTGTGGCTCTCCCATTTATCTCGCTGACACCACCCCTGGACCTGCTGAGGCTGGACCCCGGCAAATAAAATCTTTTAAAAAAGACACTGTGATATATTTAGCTAGTTACTTATTTTAATATTTTATTTATTTGAGAAAGAGAGGGGAGAGAGAGAGCACGCAAGTGGGGGGAGGAGCAGAGGGAGAGGGATGAGCAGACTCTGTGCTGAGTGTGGAGCCCGATGCAGGACCCGATCCCATGACGCCCGAGATCACAACCGGAGTCTGAAACCAAGTGTCAGACACTTAACCAAATGAGCCACCCAGGTGCCCCTAGCTAGTTGCTCACTGATGGATATGTAGGTTGCTTCTAATATCACGTTGTTACAAGTTATGCTAACTAATTACCTTATACATAGGTCATTTCATACATGTTCAAGTTTTTCCACATTCAAAGATGAAGAACTCCTAGGTCAAAGGGAACGTATTTTAATAATTTTGATAGATGCCCAAGTGCCCTCTGCTTTCTCTCATCTCCTGGTAGGTTTTTAAACTTTTTGAAAACTCCTAGTCTGATTCATGGGGTTTCTATGAAGCATAATAATTCTTTTATTAAATATTCCATTTGCTAATTATGAAGGCAAAAACATTTGCCTTTAGTGCTCTTATGGTGTTTAAATTTTAATAAGGTAATCAAATGAAAGAACTGAATCTATACTGGAGACCACGTCCAAAGAACTGGTTGAAAAGTTGGGATGCCTGGGTGGCTCAGTTGGTTAAGCGGCTGCCTTCGGCTCAGGTCATGATCCCAGTGTTCTAGGATGGAGTCCCACATGGGGCTCCTTGCTTGGCAGGGAGCCTGCTTCTCCCTCTGCCTCTGCCTGCCACTCTGTCTGCCTGTGCTCGTTCACTCTCTCTCTCTCTGACAAATAAATAAATAAAATCTTAAAAAAAAAAAAAAGAATTCCTTTAAAAAAAAAAGAACTGGTTGAAAAGTAAAAAAGAGGGATTCCTCTCGTTATTTTGTTTACATAACCATTAATTTAAGGCTTTTGTTTTACGGACTTGGCAAACGTAACTGATCATTTAGGCTTAGGATGAAGTTCTTAATTTCATAGTAGTCCAGGAAAAAACGTCATTTTTATATATGTTTATTTTCACAGTTACTTTCTATTTAATTCAACAAACACTAACCATCTGACATGAGCTAGACAAGACCGGGAGATTCAAAGACAAATGTGACAGTCTGCCAATGCAAAGGTTCACAGCCTAACAGATGGCGTTTAAACAGAGTTCTAGAAGTTTAGCCAGGAAATACTGAAAGCAGGTCAATTTAGCCTCGTCAATGAGATTATCTACTTTTAAAAAAATATATTTTATTTATTTATTCGAGAATGAGAGAGAGCATGAGAGGGAAGAAGGTCAGAGGGAGAAGCAGACTCCCCATGGAGCTGGGAGCCTAATGTGGGACTCGATCCTGGGACTCCGGGATCATGACCTGAGCTGAAGGCAGTCCGCCAACCAAGTGAGCCACCCAGGCACTGGAAGTTTTCTACTTTTAAAGGACAAAACAACAAGTTGACAGACGAATGCTTTTAATACCCATTTTGTAGCCTTATACTGACCCTGCACCATCCTATTCTTGAGTTACTATTTACTATGACCAGATTGTAAACAGATTCATGGATACTTGAGATTTACATATTACACAAGAAATAATATGCTGTTGGTTTACTTAATGAAGTTTTCATGAAATTCCTATTTCTTGATTAAGCAACATTAGATCTTAACTTCTTATGCAATGAACAACTCGTTCAACAGTCTTGTCCCATAATTACATTGTAAATAGAAATTATGATCTTGTGATTTTTATTGCCCACCATTGCTAATGTTGTGCAATTGTGATTTTAGTACTGTGATCTACTAGGGCCAGTTTAGCCTCATTTCAAAACTCATGCGTTGAACAAATACTAATTACCACCTATTACATGCTAAAATGATATCTGGATATTAAGGTAATAGCTAGATACTGGGATGTAGGGCTTTTGTCACAGCTGAGAAGACAAAATAAACAGCTAGACAAATAAGATAACAGATCTGGATAACTATATAAAGGCAACACCTAAGAGATGAGAGAGAAAGTACCCTAAGTAACACTAACCAGTCAGGGAAGGCCTCTAAGGAGTTCACAGTTGACCACAGGCCAGGAGCTCGAGAATGAATGGGTTCTACAATTATTGGAAGAGTAGTCTGGGCAGAGATAATAAATGGTAAGCCAGAAAAAAGAGCTTGACCTTTCCTGGGAGAAAGATGAGAGTACAAGATTTATCTGGAAACACTCAGCTAATTAGTGCTAGAAGTCATAGGGCTGTGTAACATCTGATCATCTGATAGAACGTAAAAGGGATTCATCATTCATCCACCCCTTTATTTACTTAATATGCCCCACTGGAAACATAAAAATCAAAACAGTGAAAACACTATCTTGACATCTAATATTTTCAATAGTTAAATTATCTTTTAATAAGTTTATATTCTTATCACTTTCTTGATATTGAACTATTCACCTCATGAAGGACAAAACACAAGAGGAAACATTTAACTTTTCAATAATATTTTTTCCTGGGTGCAAGGAGATTCCAATTGCCAATAGGTCATAAAATCTGACTTTTTAAAAGATTAATATAAAAAAATTTAAAGATTAATATATAAATTGGACACCACACTATATATTATGATTTTCCTAGCCCCAGCTGAACCAGAGGTGGATAGCTGATGCATGATGGGCCAAGCAGACTACCACAGGATGAATGGAGCTTAAACTGGAAGATCCAGTAGAGGCAGTGAGAGTCTTCATATGCCAAAGCAATGAACATCTAAAATTCAGGCAGAACCATATAAAGCACAGAAAGCCAATTTGGAGAAAGTTGCAAGAAAATATGGCAAAAATGCAGAGAAGCAGCACTAAGACCTTGTGGCTCATTGAGAAACAGAGGTATGTGCTTCCAGATTTTCCAAACTTTCTGTGTAGGATTGCTGGTAGATTCACACAAAAGGGACTCCTGCCACGGACCCTTTAAAGCATGTGGGGCCCATGTCTTACAAACTCATACAAGAAAAATGAGTTCACTCAAGAATTCAAGGGCACTTCTATCATTCAGTAGCCAATACTGCCCATCTGCACAGCAAGATTCCAAATTCTGAACATTCATTCTTGTGACTAAGGATTCAGTCCTAATGGAAATATTTCTCTATATCTCCTGCCTGTGTCTTTGAAAACAAAAGCAGTGATACCAGTTTCTGTGCCTCTTTGATCTCAGAGACAGGCATTGCTTCAGAATGCAGGGCAGCCTGGGGAAGGTCGAAGCTCTTGAGTCAGAGAAAGCCTGGCTTACTTGTCTAATGTTTCTCTCAGCCAGCATGAGTGCAATAGGTTGTTGCACAAGAAATTGTCATTTATAATAGTGCAGGATGTATATTCTTTTGCTCTTCTTCCAATGTTCCAATTTGTGACTCGAGAGGAATTCACAAATTAGTATAGTATTTAGAATAGTTGTGCGTAGTGGGAAAGGATCATTTTATAATATGAAACAATTCATATCATTCATAAATCTATATAAATATGGGTTGTAACACACATAAAACTGATTTTTTTATATAACTGAGAGGTTCTAGATATTGTGAAAAGAGCTGATGAAAAGAGAAATATAAATTTTATGGATTGATATTATAAAATTAGTATATTTCATTATATTTTGTGTGGATTAATAATTTTCATATGCAATCCCATTAAATTCTTTATGGGGTACAGAATTCTTGATTCACTTCTGCATTATTGACACTTCCTATTACCACTGTCCCATAAGGACAGTGTTTGTCCAAGTTAAACATACAACTATATTTAAGAACTATAGTGACGCAGGAGTGGTTTGTCTAATTTAGCATTATCATTGATAAAGCACCAATTTAGTGAACATTTTGACAATAACAACATAATCAGCAATTTTGTTGGAAAAAAGCAAGAATTAATTTTGTAGAACAAACGTTATGTATTGCTTATGTATATCTTTATTAGTCATCCAAACATCTGCCGACCAGCAATACATGCAGATATGTACAATAATTAAATTCATTTATATATGATATCTTGCTAACTTTAAGTCATAACACACCATAGGTTTACATTAAAAAAAATTATCAGGTTTATCAAGTAGAAGGATTGAATATATCTTACTTAACAAATGTGTTAGTATTTTGACTTATCACTTCAAATATTTGCTCATATGACAAGTCTTCAATGTACTCTTGTGCCACATGCTATAGATATCAGGGATGGGCCTGCTTCTGCCCTAATTTTTCTCTTATTGAGATTCTTTTTTTCTCATTTCAATGAGACTCCTTTGTATCCTTTTAACAATACCCCAATTTTCTGACTCAGGCTGGTCTGAGTAGGTTTCAGTTTTTCCGCACTACAGAGTTTTATCTAAGGCAATCACAGGGGCACATTTCATTTCCCATGTAGATGAAAAATAAATTGGTTCTCATGTGAATAAAAATCATGTAAACTGTAGTTTACCAAATTCTGATCTTCTTTTTCTTGAGCCTTTTTAGAAATCAGGACTTTTGAAAGAGACTAATGGTTCTGCCAAGTTTATTAGTACATATACTTCTGTTTCTCTGGATGTTTGGATTGATTTTAAGTATACTGTAGGAATGAAACAGGCCAAAAAAATAACAATTTTATTTTGAATTAAACTCTATTATTTTCATAGAGAAAACATTCAGCTTGATGTGTGATAAATGATATTAAAGACTAAAATGACAGTTATGGTATTTGACTTCACAAAACTAAACAATAGTAGAAAAGAACTTTGTGTAAAATATAAACTGTATCAAAAAGAAATCTCAACTCTGTGTTTTGTTTTGTTTGTTTGTTCTAATTTAAGCACAAATTTCAAAGTGAAAACCCAAGAGAAATATTTCCTTTGTTTATTTTCCTGGCTAAAGCCAGATCATTCACTGTTTAGGAAATGTCCTCTAATTTAGAGTCAGAGAATTCTTAGATCTGAAAAGATCTTTATACAGTTCTCTAAGTCCACCCTCTCACTTCAGAGATGAGAAAATCGAGCTTGGAATGCTATACCGATTTGGCCAATGTTAGACTATAAAGGGAAGCTTAAAAGTGTGCTTGTATTTGGGGCACCTGGGTGGCTCACTTGGGACCTGGGACCTGGGACCATGACCATGACCCAAACCGAAGGCAGGCATGCCTGAGCCACCCAAGCGCCCCTGGAGTTAACCATCTTTGTGAATTGTTTTATCACTTCCTTCTTTCCAAGGTGAATCCTCGCTCTTATACTTTGAAACCCCTCCACATGTACCTTTTCAGGGACCTCATTTTTTACATACTTTCTGCTTGTTTCTCTCTAGAAGGTCTTTCCCATCAACATTTAAACGTATTTATATTTCTCCCATTACTAAATGCAAGCAAGCAAGCAACCTCTTCTATCTCACCACTTGGATATTTCCTTCCAACCAACGTCCTTCCATTCTTCTGAGGGCCAAGCCAACCAGTTGCTCATGCCCCATTCATTCCTTAGTGTATTTCATCTCAGCTTGACTCTCCCTGACTCACCTCTTACTCCTTATCCCAAATTCCTTCACAGAAATTGCTCTCTACTGAATTAACTTGCAACTTGCTAAATCCCACGGATATTTTTCAGTCCTTACCTGCCTTGGTCTATAGAACCACAGAGTGTTACCATCTAGGTGAAATCTTCTACATCGTCCCCTCTAGCCCCCTCGAATCAAGCATACAAAAACTGAAGACATGAGTCAAGGCATTCTCCTTCCCCCTCACTCTCAGCAGTGCTTCCACAGTGAAGGGAAAGAAATGAAATGCCATGTTGCCAAAAGACTTCACTGTTCATCTGCTTATCTCTCTACCAGGCACAATAAGTGATAGAGAAAGTGAAAGGGTTTCAACAGGAGGTCAGGGGGAAAATGACCTGTGGTTTGCAGGTCAGTGAGTGTCGTTCATGAACTTTATGGTAGCCAGATTTTTTTTTTTAAGTGTGTAATTCTGGAATTTTAAAATTAATTTATTTTTACAAGGAAGAGATATTAAAGAACCAAGAAAGTTTTGACATGAGTAAAATCCCTTTCTTAGGACCCGTGAATTTCTAAAGTTGGCAATGCTGATACATCTGCACGTATGAATTGTTAATTACTCACACGGTAAAGAAGTAAAAGATGGCTCTTGTTGCAGATGTGATCTATCAGCCAGCTAGATAGCTTTCTGCTGGAAGAAGGAGCTGTCTTGTCTGCTTCCTTCCTCTCTCCTCACAAAGATGCTATTTTAAAACTTTTACTCTGGCCAGCCTGGATCTCCTCCTGTTCCAACCCAAGTACTTTTAATTTTCACTCATCTGGTGTTTCTCAGCTTCAGGAATTAGGTCAGCATTTAAATACAGAGCAACTCATTATTTGAAAAGTTGAGAAGCTTTGGAGTCAGGTCAAGCCTTATCTCCATGAAGCATTCTGACTGGCTGTTACCACACTATTTGATTACTATTATCTGAAATGTCCTCACCACTTGTGTAATCGGTTTGTACCACAGGTCAGATGTCTGCTTATATGCTGTCTTGGAGCTCTTTTGCAATTTTTTTCTCTTTTTTAGATATGTTTCTTTGCCCTTCAGATTTGCCCATTTCCATGAAGAATCTGGAGTCCATCCAAATAGATGAATGAATATGGGCAATTTACTTAATCTTTCCTAAGTCTTAATCTCCTCATCTCTCCAATGGGAGTACTATCATGTGTCTCACAGAATTGTAGTGAGGATTGTATGTTCCCAGTGTGCTTGGCACATGGCAGGAATCTAACACATATTGATTTCTTACCTCCCTTGTTTCCTCTCCTCCCTCCCTTTCTCCCTTGCAGCACCTCTTGCCAAGTCACCATTGGTAGATGCTTCCTTTGACATTCATTAAGTGAATGACATTACCATGGCAAGATGAAAGTAGGGGCCTGTTTTGCATGGTTAACATGGAAAACTGTATGTGTAACTTGGGATGAGTTATTCTTTATGGTTCGCTGACTAGGTATATTATACAACCTTTTCAAATAATACAATAAATTATTAATCCAAATTAGAGAGTGGTAGACTGGAGCCCTGGATTCATGCCCAGAGAAGGTTCTGCCACATTATAGGCATATGGTCGCCTGGCTGGGACAATGACTTTTTGTACATGTGCCAACTAAAACTTTACAATGTCTGTTGACATTCTGTCTTTCCTTTGTTTCTCTATTATTGTATGACTTTGCTTCTCTTTGTGTGTGTGTGTGTGTGTGTGTGTGTGTGTGTATATATTTTAGTGAGGGCCCAGTTTCATTTCCACTCATGTTTACAGAATCTGTGCATGTGTGGAGTGTGTGTATTCCCAGGGGCTCAGGAAGACACTGTCTATCCTCCCACATAACAACTATCTGCCACTCAGAGGCCACAAGGCTGCCTTCCATACATATATGTATACATATATATGGCCTGGGATTGCTGGTTCTGAAATTGCCAATAGATTGGTAGTAATAAGTAATTTGTATCTATAATAATTTGTATCACCAGCCCTATAAATAGATCGGATGGCTAGTGATCTAATTTCCAGACGAAAGATTAGAGAGCTGAATGAATCTTTCTAAATATGCCTAGCTACTCATATTTTTTTGGTTAAAATCAATGCTACTTTCTCAAAAATATTTTTCTACTTCCCAAAGTAGGTAATGTGATCTAAGTTATAAGAGCATACATTCTATCGAAGTTAATTCAGTTATTTTAGACTAAATGGAAAAATAAAAGGAGTCTGTAAATACTTTTGTTTTTTCAGTAAACCCTCATGCCAGCTACTTATCATGTAGTTCATTACTCTATGAAGGTTACGCTGAAACACATACATGGGGGGAAATTTCCTTAAGTCTCTTTCTGAGCACATTTACCTGGTTAATGGAACAGACTAGTAAGTTGCCACTTTGGACTCCTCCACAGGATCAGATAAAGGATTGATGAGTTTAGTGGAGAAGGAATGAGCAGGATGACAGCAGAGAAAGGTTTTGTGAGGGCTGGGAAGGGGCAACTGATACAAGGAGAGATAAACAAGATTGGTTCTGCTCAGGCACAGTTATATAAAGGGCCTGGTCCCAGCACAGAGGAGCCAAGCTGCTGGAAATTGGCGTATGGTGGTGTAATAGTAGGGTGAAAAGGAAACTTACCCAAAAGGCAGGAATTATGCCTTGATCTGGGCTTTGCATTAACCAGCTCTGATTCTGGGTAAGCCATTATTTTGGATAAGGCCTCTATCCTCAGTTATAAAATAATGGAGTCAGACTACTTAGGCCAATCTTTCTACTCTTAACATTCTGTGATTCTAAGATTAGCTAATCCTTATACCATATTCTCTATATAATAAGAACATTTCCCAAATCTCTAGGTAGAGCTGAGGAAAGAAATATCCCCTGTCATTTTCTGAAGATTGATGAACTTTACTTTCAAGTTCTGATTTTCTATTTCCAAAGTGACTAGTAGCTCTGTGTGAACTGACTTATATCTACCTTTTCATAGATGAGACGTGATCTGAGGGTATTAATCATGATTCATAAATATTTTCAGAAAGATACTACACACCTTTAAAATACCTCTAGTCTATGGGCGCCTGAGTGGCTCAGTGGGTTAAGCCTCTGCCTTTGGCAGGTCCTGATCTCAGGGTCCTGGGATAGAGTCCCGCATCGGGCTCTCTGCTTGGCAGGGAGCCTGCTTCCTCCTCTCTCTCTGCCTGCCTCTCTGCCTACTTGTGATCTCCATCTGTCAAGTAAATAAATAAAATCTTAAAAAAAATAAATTTAAAATACCTCTAGTATTTCTAATAATTAGAAAATGCATATCAGATCACTATCAATAAATTCTCACCTCCATATTATTTTTAAAAAGTTATTCTTACTATATATTTTATTATAGTTTTTTTAAAAAGATTTTATTTATTTATTTGACAGACAAAGATCACAAATAGGCAGAGAGGCAGGCAGAGAGAGAGAGAGGGAGAGAGAGGAGAAAGCAGGCTTCCTGCTAAGCAGAGAGCCCGATGTGGGGCTCAATCTCAGGACCCTGGGATCATGTCCTGAGCTGAAGGCAGAGGCTTTAATCCACTGAGCCACCCAGGTGCCCCTATATTATAGTTTTTTAAAAAACAGATTTTATGTATTTTATTTGAGAGCACAAGCACGCAGGGGGAGCAACGGAGGGAGAAGGAGAAGTACTCTCTCTGCTGAGCGGGGAGCCCAAAGCAGCACTCAATCCCAGGACCCTGTGATCATGACCTGAGCCCAAGGCAAACGCTTCACCGACTGAGCCACCCAGGCATCCGTACATTATACTTTCTTTTAACCTTATAACTCTTGTTTTCACCAAAAGTGCTGATGGAATAATGTGGTTATACAATCAAAATTTCAAAAGCAACTCTTTTTTAAAATCTTATTGTTATTAAATTACTTGTTCCTTCTGTTTGTTTGGTTTTATTAATATAAGAAAGTATTACTCATATTAAGAATTCATATGCAATCTCCTGGGCTGCTCATATAATATGATTCCACATTAAAAACTATCCCTGAATTGAACAAGGAAATTCAGAGTATGCATATGCAATATTACCTTAGAGATGAAATGCATCATTTAAGTATGGAACTGAATTAAAAGAGATCTGAAGTAGATAAAAGGCCTACATGCAGTGAACATATGAAAAATGCTAGAGGAAAATGCTACAGTTTCCTAGGCTGGAAGATATACCAGCAGCTGGTTATGCTACTGGCACAGATGGAAAGAGAGGCCATATTTTTCTAATACATTAAAGTAGTCAAAGGCATAGAACATTCCAGTAGATTAAGGAAATTTATAACTCATCGTTTAAACCTGGACAGAAGTCATTACAGAGCTCTGAGAGAGAAAATGCTGAAGGAATTGGTCATAAAGAGTTACAGAACCATTTATCCAAGTTTCCAGGCCCTATAGAAGGTATTTCCTTTGATGACACTCCTGAATAGAAAAAGAAGTAATTTCCACTGAAATGGAGCTCTACCAGGGCAGTGTGAGTGAGAGTAGGGCATTTTTTAGGAATTCAGTCCTCTTCTCTCTGTGGAATTAAGAAAAGAGAAATTGCAAGTGACCTGAAATTCAATGAGACAGTGGGACTGTTTCAGTGGAAAAGTTCATCTGGTTCACAATGGAAAATAATTGAAATGAGATTTGTGCCGAAACAAGCAACATTTACAAGCATACGAGATATATAAAAAGAGCAAAAAGAAAAGTGTTCTAAATAATTCCAAGAAAGTAAGATGCAGCCAGGAAAATCATGGCCATTCTTCCCATGTTCCTTCTCAAGAGCAGGAAGTCGTATTATAGCTGAGAAGGTGACCAAGGAGGACTGTTGGCAAGGGTGGACAGGCAGAGGCCTCTGTCCTTGCCTCACCTAGGATTATACAGCCTGGAAGGCAGGTGGAGAAGGACAGAAAGCCAGTCAGCCCCTCTGACATCCATCTTTAGAAACAGAAATAATGAGACACAATTATTTTGTGTCCAGAAGACCAGTCTTCTGGTCCAGACTCCCAGGTCAGAGATTAGAGTTTCAGGTATCAGGAATAGCAGTTCCAAAGTGTTCAGGAATTGCTGGTTAGAGAAAGATTTAAGAACAAGTAAACAAGAAAAATTCTTTTAAGTCAATTTAACATAATGAAGTTATATGCAAGACCAATTTTAGGTTAGGTTAGGTTAAAATAATTTTAGCTTAGGTTAGGTTACAATATTTTTTTCAATGTGCTTAAATTTTATTCCTAGTCAGTAGAGGAACAGGGATTCAAACCAGATAGTTTGGCTCCAAAGGCCATTCTTCTTATGCCACCTGCTTTTACTGACCATCTTTTAAATATCAATATTCCTCAGGGCTCTGTGCTGGTTCCTATTTTATTCTTTCTCTCCACACTCTGGACAATCGCATGTAGCCCTATGCTTCAGTGATCACGTGTCGATCAACTTCAAAGCTGTATTTCTCTCTCAGATCTACCTCATGAGCTTTAAACACACAGCACACACTTGAAAGCTCCTTATGCATTCCTACAGGCAACTCAAATTTATAAGATAAATTAAACTCATTTATCTCTTCCAAACCCTTCACTAAATTTATACCTCTTTTGCTCCTGTTTGGAAACCCTCACTATCAGCATTTTGTTTTTCCTCCTGGTCTTATGCTTTCTTTTCCAATGGATATTTTAAATTAAATTTTTACTTTTCTCTGTTTCTCTATTTTGTAAGCTACCTTCAATCTCCTATGGAACAGTAATAAGTCAATGAACTAATAAAATGAAGAATGACAGCAAAACACTCCCATGTGGCAGTGAGGGCAGGCACATGCACAAGTTGAATGTTCTCTCCAGGAGATGGCGCTCTCAGTGTATTTTTGCTTTCAGATTTTTGCGTAGAGAAAAATTTCACATTTTCTTATATAGACAATTAAGTCAAAGCAATATGATGTTTCACGCATTGTCATTTTTAAGATGGTCCTTTGGGCTACCAAGTCTTTACCTAATGACTTTGTGTGCTTATTTTATGGATATAGGTAGAGTTTGGGGGTGAAATTGCTAGAAGGAATGAAATTTTCCGTGAGGAAGAATTTGTGATAGAAGGTGAGAGGAGTAAACATCTAAAAGCTCTTCCGACAAATAGAAGGTCATAATCTTATTATCACAGGGTGGGAAGGATACAAGCTGGAAAGCAAAAGGGAAGACAGAGGTTTGGGAAGAGAGAGCTAATAACAACTGAACATATATCTAGGGTTATCTGAAAAAATAGAGTGGTAAAACCATATTTTAACGGCAATTACTTATAAGATGTCTGACTGTGGGAAAGGGTTTTTTCCTCTCTGGGGTTTAAGTCACAAAATCAAGCTGGATAATCTCTATGGATACTACAGTTCTAAAATTCTATGACTGCCAAATAGAACTACAGCGTATGGGGGAAACATAATTAAAGTTTAACCAGCGAAAGATATAGGCTGAGAGGTTTTCATGCCTTATGAAAAATTAACCTACTGGTTCTTGCACAGAACTAGTTTGTAGATGGATTGTAACTCTG
>RCUC01137359.1:0-24646 GCA_003697995.1 Taxidea taxus jeffersonii | reverse complement strand
GACCACATGAAATATGCTAACATATATTTTATGCCAAAAAGAACACATAATCCCTTTAGTATAATTATTTATCATTCCTGTGCTATTTTTGTATTAGGAATCTGTCATAAAACACTTTATGTTTCACTGGAAAAACAACAGAGTGATGGTACAATCAGCAAACCTTAATAAAGCTGTCAGCATTCTACTTTATAGTAGGTATAAAGTACTAATCTGTGATCCACAAGTCTTGATTCCCAATATATGACTTTGAGTCTGTCATCAACCACAAAACCAGGAATATCTCTTAAAAAAACTGTAACATTCATAAATGCTTCTACCATGTGTTCAGACTGTGGTCTGAAAACACTTGTGGCATCATCTGTGCACAGATATTTGTCTCAAATCCAACAAGTGCACACAAGAGACAGAAGAGGGGAAGACATAAACACAGAGCAGAAGGGGTTTTGGGGTAACCAAGGCACAGTTTGGTTGATGTAGCCACAAGTCAAGGATGCTTGGAGCCACCAGAAGCTGGAAGACAAGGAAGGATTCCCCTAGAACCTTCAGAGAGATCATGGCCCTGCTGATACCTTGATTTTTTGGAATTCTGGACTCCAGAAATGTAAGAATAAAGTTCTCTGTGTTTAGTCCCCAGGTTTCTGGTAATTTGTAATAGTAGCCACAGGATACTAACATAGTTACCAAGTCAAATGCTTCTTACTGTGTTCCCCTAAAGTTCATATGCTGAGGCCCTAACCCCCAGTACCTCATTAGGTGACTATATTTGGAGAGAAGGCCTTTAAAGGGTAATTAAATTAAAATGAGGCCATTAGAGTGGGCTCTGATCCAACCTGACTCGTGTGATTATAAAAAGAGGAGATGATGACATACAGAGAGACACCGGGGAAGTGCGTGGCCAGGGGGAAGACCATGTGAAGAGGCAGGAAGGGGGCCATCTGCAAGACAGGGAGAGCAACCCCAGAGGAAACTACTATGCTGGCACCTGATGATAGCCAGCCTCCAGAACTGTGAGAAGAGCCATTTCTGCTGTTGGATCCACCTAGCCTGTGGCTGTTTGCTACAACAGCCTCACCAAATGAACACAGAATTGCCTTTGGGATTTCATGCATACCTAGGAAATTCCCCCCTCTTCAAGTTAACTGAGATAGAAGTCTTTCTAAAATACAAAGTGAAACTTAACAGAAAACTTTTAGTAACTGTCACTCCTTGAATCTGTACAGTGTGTTCACCTTAACCCCTTCTTTCCACCTGAACAGAGGAATTTTTATATTTTCACCACCACACGCAGACGTGGGGAGGGCAGCTAGTGGTAGAAAGAACAGGAGAGCCTATTTCAATAACATCATTCTCTAGAAGAGCGGGAGAAGTAACATTTCTAGGCACTAGGCTATCTTATGTGCAGTGACTCATTTAATTTCCCAATTAATACAAGGTGAGTATTATCATTTCTCCTTTGCTCTATCCCATTACCCACCTTCAATTACACGAGATGGCTTCCTTCATTAACATTATCTGGAATGATCTTGTTCACTAATCTGTCTCCTCCTGCCCTATTTCATGCCCACCTCAGTATTTCAATAAAACTCCATGGGAACAGGAATATTAATTCTCAACCACATCCTGAATGCCTAAGAGGCAGTCAGTTAATATTTGCTGAGGAAATCTATTCTAGTGGTTCTTAAATCAAGGATGCATACGTACTAATCTCTTCCCATCCATGTGTAGTTCCTAAAATCTCCCCAAATTAGTCTGTTGGAGATTTCTGGTTTTGAAGCCTCACATTTAGTCCAACTCTCCCACCTAGCAGGTGGAGAGACAAGTCCACTCTCAGCCCCGGCTTTCGTTCTTAAAGGCAGCTTTCACATCCTTGGGGCCTTTAAAATATGAGCTACAGTTGCTCAGACATGTCCTCTCCCTGCCTCAACTCACTTTCAAATTCATTATATTTGAATCCCATCTCTAAGCAGATATAGATTCTTCTTGGAGATCCCTAAAGCCATATCCAATCCCTCCAAAATTGATGTGGGTAGTAGTTCTCTCTGTTCTTAAGAATTTGATGTGTCCTATAAACTCTGCCTACATATCATTGTATCATTAAACATTTTAGGATCAGTATTGTTAAATCAAACTTCTCAAATCCCTCTACTTCCTAAAGTCACACAAACAGAAAAACAAAAGAAATATATTAAACTGAAAGCTTAACCCCAGGCTATGTTTTCATGAATACAAACAAAACCTCCAAAGATAGGGGAAAAAAATTTATTGTTATCATTTATTTTTTTACATAATTATATGCAAACTTCTGATCAACGAGTGCTTCTCACACTGGGAATAAATCCATTCACTATTGTTTTAAAGGATAAATTAAGTCTGCAACCAAAATGTGAACTAGGGGAAATATGGTGTGTTAGACACTAGAAACAACAGGGCACACAAAACTCACAACACATACAACCAAGCTCGCCACAGCCTTGGTGGCATCTGGCCATCCCTTGTTTAGAAGATGAAGTTTAATTTGAATTACTTGAGCATGGATTTCTTAGTGCTGCGATTTTCAGTGAATTGTGGGGCAGAGAGAGAGCTCAAACCAAGATGGTTGAGTTGCAAAAATTAACTGCCCTCTGATTTAGAAATTTAGAGTAATCTTTGTTATAAATTCCCATATAATTGTTCCGTACCCAAATTAAACCTGCCACATTCTCTATTCCCAGCGTCACCGATTGAATCAAGCTGCAGACAAACATTCCTTTCCTCTCCCCTTTGATTTATTTTGTCTATTTTTCAGGGTATATTGTACATTCCAGCAATTCACAATAGACATCTCACAATAACTGAAGAGAAAACATGGGCTTTCCTAAACCACCAAAGCGTGTTCTTCATTCAGAATTCCCAGAGGGCCTAAGGTCTTCAAAGATTAATTCTCCACATATAAACCTCATTTGTACATATTTAATTGTGAGCTCATTCTCTATTTAAAAAAAAATGTTTTATTGGCTCTGATTTCCTTCTGACGTTTCTACCCCATTTTATTAACATTCCTGGTTCCTGCCTTGCAGCCTTCGGGGATGTCCAAACTAGAAAATGCTTGCTTATACTTCAGGGATTGGGGTGGGAATGAAACTGTTTTTCAGTCCTGAAACTCCTCAGATTTAAGGAAGGAAATAAAAACTTCCAAGAAGAGTAATTGAATATGTTGCCAAGCTTGCCTTGTGCTCTTGGGTTTAATGTACAGAACTGTACATAATTATTTAGAACAGTACTCACATGAAGCCATGCCAATGAGACTAGCTCAGCCAAATTTATCATATGTTGCTCCAGGCTGAGACACTGGCGCCATCTCAAAGAAACCCACATGTGCTAATAGGAACTAGGAATTTTTGTAATTTTTATTGTGCCTTTTGGGGAAACATCCTTTCTAACAAAAGATACATCATCATTTCTCAATTTAAAAAAAAAAACAATGAATTTTGGAACACTGAAAAAAAACAAGATTAAATTAAATTTAAAAAAATATTCTAGAGAAGAATTAAACTTTTTCCTCTTATGTATGTGGGGAACCAACTATCAGTCAAATATTTGAATCTTAAGAAAGACTGGAATAAAATGGTGTCACTGCTTTGCCAGAGTCCCAAGACAGAATGTTATTGCTTCTGCTTAGTGTGAAATGTATTCCAGCACTGTTATAATTGGTTAAGTGAGTTTTTAACTAATGGGGTGGTGAACTGAATAGATGGAAATATTTTTAAATAAAAATAAACTAAAAACATAGCATTTCTTGAATTCTGATGACTCTTATTATAAACAGCAGATATAGTTATTTTTTTTAAGTTTTATAAATTTTGAAGTCATCTTTCTAAGTTGCAAGAAGAGGTATAACTTTGTTTTTCTGTTTAGCTTTGGGTATCTGATCAAGCCCTCCACAGTTTACAGGAAAAGCATCTATTACTATTCTATTATTATTAATAGACAGAAGCATCTCTTACATAAGAAACTCTTTCAGAAATCTTAAATTTGTTATACCCAAACAATGCATTACTAGTAAAAAGATAATGGCTTCTGTTTAATGAATATATTCTAGGCATTTCACTTAGGGAATGAATCCCAATAGGCATAATTATTATCAGTTTATGAAACAGGCAACCAGAAGTCAAAGATACTTGGTGACTTGGTCAAGACCAGAGTTATGATCTGAATCTGGGCTTCTAAAATTCTCAAGTTCTTTCTCCTGTTGCCTCTTTCTAAGGAAAAAAAAAGATGAATTATGGCCTACCTGAGTATGGTAAAATCATATAAAATCAGCAGACCTAAAAGTCAACTCAAAGAAAAAAATTTATTTTACCCAGTCGGTAACTAAAAAAGAATGTGCAATACTTTAACGATCATTAAGAAATGGCCATAATTTAAAATTTATTAGAGGTATATGAATTTAGAGATAAAACTTGCATAACAAAGGGGAAAGGAAAACATGATGCATGAAGGGATTTGGGAAGGTAAATAAGAAAGATGAATTTTGCCTAATTCTACCCACTTTTCTTGGGAATCAAGGAGATCATAAGGATGTACATGAGGATCTATCTCCATATAAAGATCCTAGAAATTCTGAGAGGCACTCAAAGGACCAGCAGCTGAAAGCTTTAGTAGGCTTTAACACTTATGGGAGAGCCCCTCATCTGGTGAAGCTCCTTATCAGTTTTCAGCTAGAAGAGAAGAAGTGGCCTCTCTGATCTTAACTGGCATTGGTGGCATGTGATCTACATGGCAGATGTAGAAAGGGGAGAAGCATTAGGGCACATCTACTTCTTATGACCTATCAGATGTCTGTTCTACAATCTGACAGGGCAGAACCTGCCACCAGCTGTTTCTGACTCAAACTGCTCTTTAAAAATGTTTTGCTGAGGCAAGGACACCCACCAGTCCAGAGCAACCAAAGAGATGGAGAGTTTAGATATTCAAACTAGAGAATTAGATTCTCTTAGTAGCACAGCATCAGGCATCCCCTAGGTAGAAGACACTTAGGAAACCATCCCAGTGGCAGAAAGGAGAGACCCCAACCTCCAGTGACCTCAGAACAGGATGAAGGCAGAAGGTGACGTTTTCTCTCCCAGTTAATAGCAAAGATCACAACTATCAAAATTAATCAACAGACACTTTCATTGGCCAAACTTGAATTCTTTTAAGAAAAATGAGTGTTCCTCGGGGCGCCTGGGTGGCTCAGTGGGTTAAAGCCTCTGCCTTCGGCTCAAGTCATGATACCAGGGTCCTGGGATCCAGCCCCACATCGGGCTCTCTGCTCAGCAGGGAGCCTGCTTCCTCCTCTCTCTCTGCCTGTCTCTCTGCCTATTTGTGATCTCTGTCTGTCAAATAAATAAATAAAAATCTTTTTTTTTTAAAAAAAAGAAAATTTAAAAGAAAAATGAGTGTTCTAGCTGAGAAAATTAGGTGTGACCACTGACTCTTGTACAAGAGTCTCAAATATTCTAGATATTAATTTATGTTCCAAAGATAATCAGCTACATATCCTTTATCTCCCATCAGTCTGAGTAGCTTTCAAAAAGGATAGAACAGCTGTGAAACCTCAAAGGTCAGAAGGTAGGAAACATAGTCAAAAAGTGAACAATCCCCCAATGTGTTAATTCACCCTCCTCTGGGTTCTCTGGCCTGATGATCAAGGCCTCCATTTTGTTCTCTGTTCTATACCTCAGAGCTGAGTTCAGCACTGGTCCTGCGCACCCCACCCAAACGAGCTTGGGGCAAGTTCACATTTACATTATCACCATCAGCTTCCTCAGCCTAACTACACCAAAGCTCACTTTGCACATGTCCCAGTAGAACCTATGCATGACACAAAATTTTATTTCTTAATCTAAAGCTCAGGTCACCACAATTTTTGACGTTAAAACACCCGCATTCGTTTTGGAAACCCTGGCAAAGAATCAAAGCACCATTCCAACCCAGCAACTAAGCAGTGCCGGACTCTGGGACATGGAAAAGCAATAGCAACTTTCTTCATTTTCCACCAGCACACAGCTTAGCAATTCCCCCCAAATGAACACTGACTGAGACTGTAAAGCCGGCCATCTCTAAATAGCTTCAAATCTGATCCTGTTTCATTGTGAGAACTTAACCCCTTGCCTCCAAAAAGCCACCCGGGGACTTGACAGACAAGGTAAAGATTAAGTAGCTTGCAGTTTTCCTCACAAAAAAACAAAATGGAAAAAAAGAAATCATACACGAAACCCTTTAACATGGCATTTTATATACTTGCCACGAGAGAAACAAGCTGAAAGACTCCGAATGCCGTTCCCCTAGCAGGTTCCCCTGATAGTTCTTTTAACAGAACTAGAGAAAGGAGAGATGATCATTTGTGTGTGAATATGACTGAAGAGGCTAATTTGTAATCCGCTCACATTTCCTTACACTTCCCACGCACAGACGAGCATACCAGGAGGTCAAGACAGAATCCAGTGCTGATTTGGTTCTCTGGTGTAGACCTGGTGTCACCAGAAGTCTTAACAGGACCGTCACCTGATGGCTTACAGCTACTTTGGCCTGCATTCCTTTTATCTGGGGCCTCCAGGCTCAGTTCCAGTGCTCTTGTTTTAGTTTTAAGCTCTCTTACAATGAATGAATCATTGAGCAGGATATTACCTAAATAGCAAAAATTCAGAACCAGCTTCCAGCTCTATGTTGCCAATTGCTATCTTTATTGACTGCTTTACCAGTTACTCAGAGAAACACACATTTAAGCAGATAGATAATACTACTTTTCAGGTACCAGAGTGACAAATTTTAAAAATACCAATACTAATACTAATAGAGTTGACAATGATAAGGTGAGTGTGCGATATTAATGAGCACAACTTTTCAGATTGAAATTTGGCAATCATCTTATATCCTTTTGATCCGGTAATTCCATTACTAGGAATTTATCCCAATTAGTGATGCAGATAATAACATACAAATAACAAAGATCTTCATGAAGCTGTGTATAATAGTGAAACACTGCAAACTACCTTAACATCAGGCATTAGATGAAGAGATTATTGTACTTATATGTTAAGCTAACATTTAGCCTTTAAGATCAAGAAAATTGAAGATCAGAATTCTCTCATTATAAAACATTAATGTTACTTGGTATGCAGCATTACATTGTGGGAGCTCAGGATGTGCCACCCAAAAATATGCCTGTTTGACATAAGGATTATCTTCAGGTTGTTATTTTGAGAAACGGCAGACTCAAGGAAGCTCTGGAAACAGAATATAAGTGACCCTTTTGTAAGAGAAATTTATATTCATAAGGGAAGTTTCCACCTATAAGATGTCTCCTTCTCTGTAGAAGGAAAGGGTGACTCTAAATCACAAAGCACTCCCATCAAGAAGAAGGAACAACTTAAATCTGCACAGCAAACCTTATCCTTGTTTACAGTACTTTCCCTGGTCACCTTCCCATAACTTGGCTGCTCACACTCTTTCCTCATTTGTTTTGGGTGAAGAAAGTATTTACACCCAAATTCTAGCCTTTTTCAAGTTACTCATCTCTGAATTTCTCCCTTGCCTAGATGATACACATGTTAATAAACTTGTTGGTTTTCTCTGGTTAATCTGTTTTTTGTTGTTGTTGTTTTGTTTTGTTTTAAGATTTTATTTGTTTACTTGACAGAGAGAGATCACAAGTAGGCAGAGAGGCAGGCAGAGAGAGAGAGGGAAGCAGGCTCCCTGCTGAGCAGAGAGCCCGATGCGGGACTCCATCCCAGGACTCTGAGATCATGACCTGAGCCGAAGGCAGAGGCTTAACCCACTGAGCCACCCAGGCGCCCCTAATCTGTTTTTTTGTTGTTGTTAGAGGGTCAGAACCTAGAAGAATAGAACAGAAAAAAATTTTTTTTTCCTTCTCTACTATAAAAAACTAAGTAAAATGAAGTTTGGTTGCCCTCCAGTTTATTGACAAAACATTCATTTTCTTATAAAGCTCCATAGGATATGACTTCCTGAACAGTCAGAGATTTTAGGTCAGCTTCAAAAAGAGACAAAAACAATGGAGTATTATTAGGGTAATATTTTGAAGTTGGCCATAGGTTCCTCCCTCAGGTTCAAGTGATTTTTAGTAGCTGATTGTCAACGACTGGGGCTCTGGCCACCAATTTTGCCCAGGTCTATGATTTGAGCCAAACCGGAGTTCACAATACTGAATGAATGTGGTAGAGTGTCCTGTAGTCAAACTGGGCCCCGATCTCAGTAGACGACTTCCATTAGAGGTTGGAAACAGAGCTGCCTCTTGAAAAAATTCCAGTTATTTTTCTCTAATCATTATATCATACTCAATTTATATCATACTCAAATTATATTTTTATTATATCATACTCAAATTATATCATACTCAACTTTTATCAAGAATTGCTTCCAAAATTAGTAGATAGAACACATTAAGTTAGCTTCATATCCTAAATTACATTAAAAGTATCCCAAAAAGATTGTATTGAAACCCACGTTCCCTTCCTACTGAAAAATCTCAGTATTAGAATTCACCAAATTCTACTTTGTGAAACACACTCCCAAAATACACGAACAAAGACATATGGAAAGCTCACGTAAAAGAATCCAAGTGGTCCAGATATATATGGCATTTTCATTCCCAGGAGATACTTGACTTGTGAAGTCACAACGTGGGTGGCAGCCCCGGTTGTCATTGCACTGATCACAGGCTCCGTAAGCAGGAAGGTGGCACTGCCCAGCTGCAGTGCAAACATGACCACCTAAGAGGACAAAGGAAAGTGACATTTCCCAGAGTTCCTAGAGGAATTAACGTCCAACACATTTTCATGTTCATTCCATACAGACCTAGAGAACTCACACGAAATGGGATTCTGAAATCTTATATATTCAATATCTGGAGTTTTTCTTGAAATATAACTAGGTTCCAAGACTTTCCAAAAGTTCTTAGGTATAGTGTACGTGCTCCAGTTAAAAGGGACACATCTTTTACCCCTGAAAATTCACTTCTTTTTTTCTCTTTTCCTAATCACAAAAAGGGGAAATATGCTCAGATCAGTTCATAGATGGGGCTCTGTGGAGAAAAATTAAATTTACATTGTCATTTTTTTTTTTTTTGAGAAAAACTCAGAAGGACTTGATGCACTACTCCACACCCAGGAGGCTTAAAACCTCAAAAGCACTGAAGGAAAAAAAAGCCATTTCTAGAGTTTCTCCCGGGTTCTGAGAAATAGGAACACTTTCATGACTAGAAATTCTGTCAAGTAGCTCTAAATGGCCAATTCTAACAAGAAGATATGAGGACTTATTTGTATGTGGAAAAGAGCAAAAGACAGAGGTAGAGTAAAGGGATATTAACTCAGAAATGCAGGAATCAGTAGGAAACTCATTTTCCTTGAACAGTCCCTATCTACTCGTAGCATCGTGCTCCATGGCAAAACCATGTCATGACCAGGCAAAATGATCAGGTGTGAGTAGAAGCTGTGCATTGAGTTCTGCTGGGCAAAAGATGACCGGAAGAATCAAAATTCTCCTCTCTCACTATTAATACAGCAGGGGTTAATGTCCCTCCTTTGCCAGAGACAGAGAGCTTTCAGAAGATGGCCCATCCTTTCACTGAATACAACTGTGTAAACTCCATCAGGGAAACTGCAAAACACAAAATTCAGTCTTTTGAAAGTAACATTAAATTACATTCATGAGTATCCACACCGGAAAAGGGATACTAAGTGGGTCATGTTGATAGAGCCTCTCAGCGTGTTAATTATAATATTTAGGTCAGGTCTTAAAATTCCTGCTGGAAAATAAGATTAATTATTAAAAATCAGAGGAAAGAATAACAAGGAGATCTCATTCTATGAAGAGCTCACAGTGATGGGAAAGAGAAGTATAAAGTGCTATCTGATAACCCTAGAGCATAAGTTGCAAAATATATCATTGCTATCATGTTGCAAGGCCCTTTGACCAAAAGCGATCATGCTCTGAACTTGTACCAGAGTAGAGTTTCCTCAAATCTGAAAACCTAGGTCCTAATCCTGGCTCCTCGCCTGACATCCTCCTAGCTGTGTGACTATAAAAAACCTACTGAAATTTTCTGAGCCTCCTCGTCATCTAGAAATCATTACAGTGATGTCTATACTATCTTGTAGAATGATTATAAAATGAAGATGAAATAATATAAGAAAGGGCTTTGAAACTTGTAAAATGTGCAACATACATGATGCACCAGGAACATGGTAAGGTGCCATGCATGTTTCCCCAGTACAAAACACCAGGCTCAGTTTTGAAAACGTACAAGGGGCCACCCCACCCTTCCCAACGCTGGAAAACTTGAGAGAATTTATCAGTGCAGAAAGAAACGTATTCAGTATATGTGCTGCCGAAGCGAGCACGAAAGAAATGTATTCAAATTGTTTGCAGTTTAGCAGTCCCCTTTTATTCAATGTGCAATAAAAAAAAAATATATATGAATCACCAACATAGAAATCAGGCAATCTCTTTCTGCCAACATAGGAGGCCAGGGCAGCAGCTTCTGCTACTAACACTTTTTTTTTTTTTTTTTTTTCAGAAACTATATGTGTGTTTGTCAAAGTAGAATTATCCTGAGGGAAATATGCAGTCAATGGTATAGGTACGAATGGAACACACGGATCTTCTCGGCAACTCTTGATTCATAGTCTGTTGATTTTCATCCCGAAAACACAATCAGTTAAGAAAAACATTGAACCAATTTTCCCCAACCATCTATCTACTAGTAAGTAAATTCCAACTTATGACACTAACTCTTACAGGCCCTAAGGATAAAATTCGCATATTATTGGGGTAGTATGAACACCAGAGAGATGGATTTTCAATTCAGCTAAATGTAGCCTACAAGCAATCCAGATCTTTGAAATTGTGAAACCTGTTTGCATCTATGGAATTTTATGCACACATGGAATGTCGGAAAGTTCTCATCTGGATGCAAAGAAATCTTATCTTCATTTATTGTGAGAAGCAAACTGTTTTGGAAGCCCTTGTATAAACTACCACCATTTTACCTTCTGTTTATCATTTGTTTCAATTCTAGCACCTTTTAGAGGAGTTAATGGTTTTTCATGGCTGAGAAACAAAGGTCACTTCACCTGAAGTCAACCACTTTCAGCTAACCACTGGCTGTTAGTAGCAGCATCTTAGTCATTTCTGAAACTTGAATGTTACAAATGGAAGGGCTCAGGAAAGTACAAGATAGACAGAGTTCAGACTTTTCACATATTGAAAATACATACACCTGCCTTACAATAGAAACCAGAAAAGATGGAGTACCCTCCTTTAAAACTTAGCCAAAGACTCAAAGTGTTTCTGTAATATTCTACTTGTACAAATTTTTATGCTTAAAAAAAAAAAATCATCCCAGCAAGAGGTAAATCCCTAAAATGGAGAATTCTTGACTCTGAAAGGTCAACAAGCCCCTTAAGTGCTCATTTCTGACACAAACCACTGGGCCTTTGAAGGATGACTGCAAACATGTGCAATTTAACTGAAGAAAAATTACTCTTTTGTGGGTGACAACATTCTCCATAACCCAAGACAATGGCAGATATTTTAAGAAGGACAAAGAGGAAGAAGAGGAGGAAAAAGGAAAGAGAAGAATTAGAAATAGGAGAAATTTAAGAACTCCTCTTTTCCCACTACCCAAATTTGAACAGTTTTTCACATCAAAATTGGGACTCTAGCATATAGAGGGTGATGTACACAGCTTGAAGACAGCAAGTACCCATCCAATGCAGGTTTTGTAAAAGGCACCCACAGATGGGTGTGACTTCCAAGATTATCTTAGAACTCAAGTATGTGAAATGAGGGTCATTCTAAGCTATTTGTTCAGAGGCCCAGCATTTAAATTTTATATCAATGTTAAGCATTTTTGTTAAACTAATGACTGAATAAACAGCCACCTCAGCTCCTTTTACTAAAAATATAGATAACAACAATTCTAAGCTGGTTAGCCAACTCCCAAAATTTGGCCATGCAACATTTTATGAGAAAATAAATTTTATACAATCAATATATTTCAGCTGTTTGTAGTAAAGCTGATGATCCGGGCTAATGCTGAAACCTCTGACACACATTATCAAGGTTCACTAGCGTGATACTATTGAGTAATGCTTCTATAAACAGCATGTGTTCTATATAAATTGAATGCATCTCAGATTTCAGGCCACTTTTTGCAAGTGGCCTTCACATAGTGAAAAAAAGAAAAGAGTGCATAGTAAACAAATATCCTACCCAAGTGGATGGAATATGGCATGCATTTCAAGTTTGTCAGTTCCTTTGCCATCTGATTTTTACATTATACCAAGTCATTTATTTGTCTGCTCAATAAGTATTTACTGCATACACACTAGGGTCTAGCCACAGCATTGTTCCAGAATACAATGATAAAGATACAGTTCAAGCTTTAAAAAAACATACAAAGAGAGGTGAAATGAAGATGTTGGGAGGGGGCAATATTAATCAAAAACATAAAGAACTGTAATGTAGGTGTGTGACTAGGAAGGTGAGGTTTGAGAAACTCTTTGGGTGGGAGCTAAAATGCTAGGAGCTGTGTTCTTTACCGAGCAGCATATGCAAATTTGGGAAGAGAGCTAAATTGCTCATGATGATAGGAAAACAACTGAGCACTGCACAGGGATATGGCAAAAAAGCTTGTGTGGCCAGAAAACTTGAGAATACAAAATGTCAAATGGATACCTACGCACTGCGGACTTGAAAACATAAAACCTTCTCCCATACCATTTGGTGCTAAAAGGGAAGGAGCTATCAATCCATGCAAAGACATGGATAAATCTTCAGTGACTATTGTAAGTGAATCAAGACAGTCTGAAGAAGCTATATACTGCACAATTCCTTTTACATGATATCCTAGGTAAGGCAAAACTATAGGGACAGTAAGCAGATCCGTACTTGCCAGGGCCTTGGGAGTATGACAATGTGTAATAGGCAAACTGCAAGGAACTTGTTAGGATAGTGAAACTATTCTGTATGATACTGTTATGGTGGATACATAACATAAGCATTTGTCAAAACCCATAGATCTTTATGGCACCAGAGCAAACCTTAATGTATGAAAATATTTTTAAAAAATCATTTGGAGTTTAGGAGATCCCAGAATGGAATGCAGAATATGACAAAGAATTTGCAACCACTGCTGTGTTTTCTATCTCTATAAATTTTGCTTTTTCCAGAGTGTCACTCAAATGGTATCATATAATATCTAGATTTTTCAGACTAGCTAAATGGATAACCTTACTGAAAGGTGTGGCAAAAAAAATAATAATAATAAACTGCTCATGCAAATAACTCTAGAAAAGAGTAAAGTCTGTAAAACCAATGATGACAAAGAAACACTGTAATTCAGCTGATAAAGTTGTTTCCCATGAGGATAGGAGTTAACAATTCTGAAACCACTCTACATATATACTGGAATTAAAAAATTAAGTAGATGGATGGTAAATGGTAGGAGCCAAGTTTCTCACCATTGGAGAAGTTACAGACCAGCAAGGGGAGAAGGCTAGGATGATTGATGTGGTCAGGGATTAGAGTTGGCGATATCTGGGAACTCATGTTTAAAGAGAGATACAGGTAGTCTGCCTCTGATTTTTTAACATTTAGCAGACTGAGCAATATACTTACTCATTGTATTACTTTTAAAAACTAACAAACTTAGAAAAATGCACACTTCAGTTCTGAAATATAAACTCAGTGTAGTAGGCATAATTCTTCCCCAAATTCCTATTCCCAGTTATTCAATAAAACACTAATTTATGGGGCTACTTGGGGGTGCTTAGTCAGTTAAGTATCTGCCTTCAGCTCAGGTCATGATCCCAGGGTCTTGGGATCAAGACCCACATCGGTCTCCCTGCTCAGAGGGGACCCTGCTTCTCCCCTCCCTCTACTGCTCCCTCTGCTTGTGCTCTTTCACTCTCTGTCAAATAAATAAATAAAATCTTTAAAAAAACCACACACTTATTTATGAAGGGATTTTGCAGATGACATTAAAGTTATGGCCTTTATAAATGGGAGAGTATCTTAGGAGAAAAATAAAACTAGACACATGTAGATACATATAGAAATATATATAGATATGTCTGCATACATATATATATTTCCTCACTCTGTCAGCTGAGAACACGAGAAGGAACAACACCCAGTTGCAAGGAGCATACCCGGCAACCAGATCTTGATCTCGGATGCTATTTCCCCAATAACAAGAACCAGGGCTCCTCACAGAAATGGTTGATTCTAGGACTGAGGAAGGAAATATACATTTGGAGCCTGGTTTATCTTGAAGTGTCAGAAAGAAAGGAAGTGCTCCAAAAATAAACAAACAAACAAATAAATGGGGGGTAGGTCAAAGAGGGACATAGGAGCCAACTGAAAGTTCTCCCAATGCCCAAAGCTAGAACAATTTGAGGAACAACATAAATAAAGTAACATTGGACCATAGTCCAAAGGATGAAATAAATAACCTTGAGTCCATACTGATATAAATAATTGATCACATTTTTTAAATGGAGGAGCTGGGAAATCTCCTGTGTAAATTATTATTCTCCCCACTCCTTAAGGTAACTCCCACCTCTTAAGTGTGTGCTCTGCATGTTGACTTCTTTCCAAAAAATACAATATGGAAAGAGGAGGAATAGAGAAACTTTACATTGGAGCAACCTGACAAACACTAGTTCAGCCAACTGATTAAGGTTAACACCAAGAATGACAAGTTATACTGATAGTCTAGACTTCTGATATGATGTAGTCAGAATGTCACTCTATCTCCCTGGTCTTCCTCCTAAAAATCTGTAAGCCCAGTCTAATCATGAGAAAAATATCAGATCCCAATGGAGGGACGTTCTACAGAACACTGACTAGAAGTTCTCAACCTGTTAAGGTAATCAAAAACAAGAAAAGTCTCAGACATTTTCACAGTTAAGAGAAGCCTAAAGAGAGACAGGGCAATTAAACATAATGTGGTGTACTGGATAACATCCTGGGAACAAAAAAATGGCATTAGGTAAAAATTAAGGAATGCTGAATACTACATGTGCATTTCAGTCAATAGCAATGTATCAATCAGGCTCATTAATTGTGACTAATGTACCACACTAATATAAGATGTTAATAATAGGGGAAACTGTAGGTAGATGGGGTAGGTGGCAGCCCTGCTCTTTTTGCAAATTTACCAAAATCTAAAATTATTCTAAAACAAAAAGTTAAAAAAGGGAAAGAAACTTCCTCCATGTCTTCCACAGAATCTTCAGGTAAGTTGACGTTTCTTCCCCATGAGTGTGCCGCATGTGATGAGTTCCTGAGTTCTGCACATGTGGGCCGAGGGGGGGTGAGGGCGGGGAGGGCACTTCAGAGGAACTTCACACAGCTGGGCATCAAAGGTATGACATGTGAGTAAATAAGCACACTAAGACAACTGTGCACACATATAAAAGAGAGGAATACAAAACATGCCATAGATTTCAGAGGGAGATGGAAATTATGCTGGATAGAGGTAAACTTGTGCCTTGACACATAAGGAGGAATCCAAGCGGGAGAAGTTATTAGAAAGCATTCCAGAAAGAGGGGAGACTATGAGAATAAAGCAGGACAGCATGGAATATGTTCAGAAGACACAGAGCTGCTGATTCCGAAGGAGCGCAACTAGCCCAAAGGGAGTAATAGAAAATAAAGCAAGACATTTTGAAGTCAGAATATGGAGTACCTTAAAAGTAGTGAAAAGAGAGTTTTGCAGGGGTGAGTGACATCACTCTTCCATACATTTATTAAACACCTAATTTTGCCAAGAAGTGTGTTGCACACTGGCTCAAAAATAAGAGCTGGGCTTTGCTAGAATTAATTTGATGATAAAATGTGGAACAACTCACCATTTAAAAGGTCAGTATAAGAGGAGTAACTAAAGGAAAAAGGATGAAAAAAAACCTAAACTGGACACAGCAGGAATGGAGAACAGAAATGAGCCATGTGTTGGATAATCCAGAGGCAAATTGATTTTAGGCTTAGGAAACACATTTTATTTTTCATTTGATTTTTTATTGTCGAATATATCAGAAGTTCACTGGTGTTAGGAATTATTTTTATTTGGAACTTCATGGTTGAAAGGGGCGCCGTAATCTTTTCAGTTCCCAGACTTTATTTACCGGGGAAAAAAAAAAAAAAAAAAAAAAACCTCTAATGCAAGAGGCGATGAGAACCAGAAGTGCTATGGGTATACAGTGATCTGACTCTTCTGCCTTCCTTTCTGCCCCAGTTATAGAAAACAATGACATCATAGGATGGGATGACTGGAGCACGATAGTATTAAGACACAGGAGCATGGGAAGTGGCTGTATTTTTATTATTCCCTGGGTGGTGGCCAAGGAATAGCTGTGGGGAGAGGTGGGAGATTTCACTAACTAGGTCTTCACATTCCCACTGGACGGATCTGACAAAATCCATAACCAAATTAGAAAATTATAATACATTCTCTTATTCTTTTTTCCTTAAGAACCATTTACAGTTTAAACAGATATAAACACATTCTTTATCTTCTGTTCAGGGATAGAGAGAGAAAATGGTAAATTAATAAAAGCTAAAAAAAATCTCAATTTAATTTTGGCTACTTAACATAAGTGATACCACTAACATTTAATTGACCTTTTTCTTATTCAAGTTATTCAGCTTACATTTATTAAATACTAGCTACTGGAATTATAGGGATAAACAGTCTCTGCTCTAGAGACTCACAGTCCAGAAAGGCAGGTGTAAATATGTGGAAAATATTTCCTGGTAGAAAGAAAAGTTCTATTGTGTAAATCACGAGCAATGTCTCACCGAAGGAAGTGGGGGGATTCACTTATAACCACGTCAAGATATAACAGGGAAAGCTTCTCTGAGATTATTATATTTAAGTTGAGCCTTGAAGGACATGCAAGTGACATGGAAAAGGACCTTGAGCGCCTGGAGGATGGCAGGCACACAGCGTACAGCCAAGACCATTGCCGCAAAGGCTAGTGCATAGGCTGCTGCTACCACTGAGGAGGTGAATTGTGGGAAAGAACACACACAACGCCTGACCTTAGAAGCTACTGGATGAAGTTTCCTTGGTTCCTATCTCAGTATGAGTTGAGAAAGCCAGGTAGCTAGCATAGCAGTTAGGAGGATGTATACTGGAGTCCAACTCCTATTTGGCTAGTTCCTAATTATGAGATTCCAAATAGAAGTCACTTTGCCTTTCCGTATCTTCATTTGTATAATGGGAAGAATAAAATGATTTATTTCATAAAATGGTGATGGGGATTGGATGTATGAATACCTGCACTAAGATGAGAACAGAACTTAGCATATAGTAGGATAATAACTATTATTGTTATTTTCAATGTGAAGAATTGTCATTGTTATAATTTTAAGGATGTTATAATTCTACTTTTAAGTGTATTAATTCTTAGCCTCACCAGGTACAAATACAGCTGGAAAGATTTAGATTAAACAGAATATGACTTCCTGGCTATAATGGTTGTGAAATAGTGAAAAATCCTCAAAAGAAATTTTAGATTATCTTCCCCTTGCACTTCAGAAGAATGAACACAATGATTTTTCAGGAAGCAGTATATATGATGTGCTGAAAGGCAGGTTAAACTAGTCTATATCTTAAATCTGTCTATAGTCATGATCTCATTATTTAATAGACCTAAAAAATGTTCAGTACAAAACCAAAAGTAAATGAAAAACCTATTTGGGTCTGCAGTTGGTTTCTATCATTCTTGAAGATGTAAGCCTGTGTGTTTCCAGAATGCAGCAGTACAATAATATAAGGCTTTGTGCCACTGAACACCGCCACCTGTGTCACCCCATGCTTGTGCAACTGTCAAACAAAGGAGCTGTATATCCCCGTGTCCTCCAGGGCAGAAATCTTGTCCCATAGTCGCTTCAGAAAAGTAGAGCTCGGGAAAACTTCCAGAAGTAAATAGGCAGGGGACAATCCTAGACCCCTCTCAGTTCTCGGAAAAAGGAATGGGCAAGATGCCCAACATCAGAATAATAAAAGCTACAGGCAGAAGAGAACAATGGTTTTTAAAAGTGCCTTTACTTTTATTGAGTGTTTGTTTCCTCAACAGAAATGCTTACTGATATTGACATTTTAAAGGGTTTCACCTTGCCTTGAAATTAACACCTCATTGCTGTGAGTGAGCAAGCAATTGCTCTGTTGGCTGCTACTGTTTTTTGGCTAGAAAATGTTTCTTTTTTATTTTTTTATTTTTGAAAAGTAACACTAATAGCACAAAATTGCATCAGTTACAACAGAAACACTTCCTTTACAAAATGAGACACTTAATGTACCTTAGAAAGAGATGGTACAAGGGGAAACAAAGAAATTCCCAGACCAGGGGCACCTGGGTGGCTCAGTGGGTTTAAAGCCTCTGCCTTTGACTCAAGTCATGATCCCAGGGTCCTGGGATCCAGCCCCACATCGGGGCTCTCTGCTCAGCAGGGAGCCTGCTTCCTCCTCTCTCTCTCTGCCTGCCTTTCTGCCTACTTGTAATCTCTGTCAAATAAACAAATTAAAAATCTTAAAAAAAAAAAAAAAAGATTCCCAGACCAGAAAGTTCAGTTACAATCAGATACTGCATGAGTTCTAATCACAGAGGTCCTTGCTATGTTACAAAACCATTACCAAAAAAACTAGTAAATCAACAACAATGAAATTACACAGAGGGAAAGAAACCAGACAAAATAATAATACGGTGAATACGTTTTTATGAAACTCTAGAAAATACAGTGATTCATGGTTGATGGGAGGTGGGGGTCCTAAAGCAGTGAGAAGGTCAAGTGTCAAGGAAAAATTTAGGGGAGTCACAGATATTTTCACTCTCTTGATTGCAGTGCTGGCTTCATACAAATGTCAAAACATTGAATTGCACATTCTAAATGTGTGGAATTTATGTGAGGCAATTACACCTCAATAAAGCAGTTTTCAAAGGACCCATAATCTAATCTACAACATAGAAAGCATCATATTACATTATTGTGGTTGTATAAGTGCACTTCATACTAGTAATATTAAAAAAATGGTAAGAGAGAAGAGAAACAGGAATCACTTCTTTGCCTGAATGACAATGAATGAGGGATATTTGAAAGCATTTATGTTTAAGATGTACACATAAACAGTTTACCTAAAGGGTAATCAAAACACTACAAGGCAAGTCTGTTTATTATACTGAAAGCAGCCTTCAGTAAGGAATGCATCATTCTCAGTGCAAGAAAGACCAAGTAGACAAAAAAATGAATAAGAATATTGAAAACTTGGTAACTTAAATCAGTAAGATAGAGCTTATAGCTATACACTAAGAGACTATGCCTTCTTCTCTCCAAGTGCTCATGAAACATTCACAAAAATTGATCATATATTAGTTACATGGAAAACATCAGTAAATTAGAAAGTGTAAAACTATTACAAACAGCTCTCTCTGACCACAATGTAATAACACCAGAAAATTACTGGCAAAATTAAAAAACAAAAAGGCCCATTTGTTTGGAAATTTAAAACCTTTTCCTAAATAATTATTGGGTAAAAGGGAAATATAAACTGAAAGTACTGAATTTCTAAAAAACATCGACAGTTAAAAGTTATCAGAATGTATAGAAAACATTTCAAGCAGAGAGCATGGGAAAATTCACTAAATGCACTAAATGCATTTATCAATAAAAATCTTAAAATTAGGGGCCCCTGGGTGGCTCAGTGGATTAAAGCCTCTGGCTTCTGCTCAGGTCATGATCCCAGGGTCCTGGGATGGAGCCCTGCATTGGGCTCTCTGCTCAGCGGGGAGCCTGCTTCCCTTCCTCTCTCTCTGCCTGCCTACTTGTGATCTCTGTCTGTCAAATAAATAAACAAAATCTTTAAAAAAATAAAAATTAAAATTAAAAAATTTTCAAAAATCTTAAAATTATAATAAATGATGGAATTCCCAACTAAAAAACTAGAAAAAGAATAAATAAACTAAAAAAATAGCAAAAGAAAGGAAACAAAATTAATAGCAGAGGTAGCAACAGAAAAAAATTAGACATACTGTTTCAAAATCCTAGTTTATTTAGAAAAATTTTTTTAAGATTTTATTTTTTTATTTGACAATGAGAGAGATCACAAGTAGGCAGAGAGGCAGGCAGAGAGAGACAGGGGGAAGCAGGCTCCCTGCTGAACAGAGAGCCAGAGGAGGGGCTCCATCCCAGGACCCTGAGGTCATGACCCGAGCTGAAGGCAGAGGCTCAACCCACTGAGCCACCCAGGCGCCCCCAAAATCCTAGATTTTTTTTTAATTAAGAATTAACATAGACAAACCACTAGCTAATTTGATCAAGAAAAAAAAGAGCGAAGTACAAATACAAAACTAGAAAATGTCAAAACAGAAAACATTGAAACAAGAAACTGTTTAAAAATCATAAGAAATCAAAGACCTACCTACCAGTAAATTTGAAAAGCTAGATAAAAAGGACAATATTCTAAGGAAATACAGATTACCAAATTTGACCATATTGGAGACAGAGTGCTGCACATGACAACTTTATAGAAGAATAGAGAACGTTATCAAAAAATTACCACCAGGGATGCCTGGGTGGCTCAGTCGGTTAAGCATCTGCCTTTGGCTCAGGTCATGATCTTAAAGGTCATGGGACTGAGCCTCATGTCCAGCCTGCATCTGACTCTGCCCCCAGTGGGGGTCTTCTTCTCCTTCTCCCTATGCCCTTCCCCCCACTCATGTTCTCTCTCTGTGTCTCTCAAATAAATAAATAAAATATTTTTAAAAATTCATAAGCAGAATCCAAGACCACATTAAGAATAAAACACACCACGATCAAGTGGGAGTCATCTGAGCGATTTAAGGTTGGTTCAGTGTTAGGAAATCCATTAATACTATATAACATATAATAGATTTCAGAGGGAAAAAAATCACATGATTATCCCTATAGATGCTGAAAAAGCCTACAGCAATATTCAGCCCTTTTTCTAATTTCTATTAAATACACAACAAATATAAAACAATAAATAATTTCTTAACATGGTAAATTTATATACTCTATTCTCAAGGTTAGCATCTTTTTTTTTTTCAAGGTTAGCATCTTAAAGGAGATGCTAATGACCTTTTCAGCAAGTTCAAGAAAAGGCAAAAAAAAAAAAAAAGACAAAAAAAAAAACCAACCTTGCTGTTTCTACTATTATTTACCATTATAACAGAGGTAACATCTAATGCAATTGAACAAGAAAAATCATGAGTTACATTATTTTGTAAAAAAGTAAAAGTACCTCTAGGAAATACTAAAAAATCAATGAGTAATAAAACATTTAAATAGTAAAAAAGCAAAAAACAAAAAGCAACCATTTAATAAGGTTTTATGATATATAATGAATAGACCTAAGCACTGCATATGTACATGTACACAGTACTAGAATAATAGTATTCTTTTCTTGATAATGACAGTTACCCCTCTCCCTACTAGACTATATCTTCTATGAAAAGTGACCTGAGCCTGTCCTCTCATTCCAGTTTTCCTTATGTCCAGCAGATAGCTGGCTAGTGTAGAGTTCCAGAAAGTCCTTCCATGTCTGGCACTGATATTTAATCTTTCTAGTAACTATCACATTCTTTATCACTAGCAGAATCCCAATTTGTTCACTTTTCTGTGAGGTATTCAAGGAAGGAGTTCCTTGAACTCCTGGAGTTCTACATCCCAGAGGTGAATTTTAATTAGTCCATGACAATTATGGTGATATTATCCCCCATCCCACTTGCAACTCACTTAAGAATGGGCATGTGATACTCCCAAGCAGGAGAAATCCACCAGAGAATTTCTGGGGTCAGCTTTTATTCCTGACAAAGAGATGCACAAGGAGAGACTGCCATTTTTCTGAATCTTGATGTGATTGTATGAGGACATGGTACATGGCACGATGGCAGCATTTTGAAACCATGCAGTCATGGACTGAGGGGTCACCCAGGAAGAAAAGTAACCAGCCAAGGATGGCATAGCAGGAAGCTATTAAAAAAAATACAGGCTATGGACACAATTATAGTTCCCGAATTAACCAACCAGGAACCCTGATACTACCAGAATTCTTGTCATATGAAACACTAAACTCCATCTTTTAAGCCACTTTGTATATAAATCATGTTTTCTGCAGCATCTTAACAGATACATTTGTTAAATAAAGAAATGAGTGAGGAAAAAATCAATAGTTTTTATAGACAGAAGCAATAGCCAGCTGGGGAACATAATGGTAAAGAAAGTTCCATGTATAACAGCAATAAAGATGATGAAATAATTAGGAATAAATGTGCAAAACATGTAAGAGGAAACACTCCTGAAAAATTTGAAAGTCTAACAAAGGTAGACTTGAACAAAACTAAAGGCACATATTTTTGGATAAGATAACACCATGGCATAAAGATGCCAATTAAACACAATCCCAATTAAATATCAGCAAGTTATTTTTTAATGGAGCTAGACAAGTTGATGCTAGAGTTCAGAAGAAAGAACAAACATGCAGGAATAGCCAAAAACACACTAAAACATAAAACCTACGAAGGTGGACCAGTCTTACCAGATTAAACCATACTACAAGTCTCCATAATTAACACAGAGTGCTATTTACAGACCAGCAGAATGGGATGGAATAGGATAGAATAGATCAGATATAAGTAAATGTGGAAACAGTAAAGGTGGCATCATAAATCACAGAAGCAAAGGTGAACTTTTTAATCAACGTCACTGGCCCAAATGGGCAACCACTTAGAAAAAGAATACCATCAGATTTTTTTTTTTTTAGATTTTATTTATTTATTTGACAGACAGAGATCACAAGTAGGCAGAGAGACAGGCAGAGAGAGAGGGGAAGCAGGCTCCTGCCGAGCAGAGAGCCCGATACAGGGCTCCATCCCAGGACCCTGGGACCATTACCCGAACTGAAGACAGAGGCTTTAACCCACTGATCCACCCAGGTGCCCCAAGAATACCATCAGATTCTTATCTCCCACCACACATAAAAATAAACTCTACACTGATCAGGAAAGTAAATATTTTTTAAAATGCATATAGAAAATAATTTAATAAATTAAATTTTTAAAAATATGCTGAATGTCTCTATACACTTAGTGTAAAGGAAAGCTTTCTAATACTGACAAAGTCTGGGCAATCAAAAATACGATTAATAAATCTACATAAGGGGCGCCTGGGTGGCTCAGTGGGTTAAAGCCTCTGCCTTCTGCTCAGGTCATGATCCCAGGGTCCTGGGATGGAGCCCTGTATTGGGCTCTCTGCTCAGCGGGGAGCCTGCTTCCTCCTCTCTCTCAACCTGCTTCTCTGCCTACTTGTGATCTCCGTCTGTCAAATAAATAAAATCTTTAAAAAATAAATAAATAAATAAATAAATCTACATAAATTTCTTCAATTGCATGGTCAAATAAATTGCATGTCGAATTAGACTAAAATACTTGCAGCATATATCATAGATGAAAAGCTGATATCCATAATATATAAAAAGCTTTTAAAATTTGAGGGGAAAAGGACCAAAACCTTAACAGAAAAATTAGAAATATATATGAGCAAAAAATATAATCCACAAAATGGATACAAGAGAGTCTTAAACATATGCAAAGATGTCATGATTTGCCATCACTCACAATTTAAGAAATGCAAATTACCCTTGAATATGATTTCTTACCTATCTGATTGATTAAAACTTTAAAGTCTAACAACACATTCTGTTGTGAAGCTGAGGTTGCTCCCATTTATTTCTGTGGGGAATGCAAATTGCTACAACCCTTTTGGAAGGGAATTTGAAAATATCAACAAAACTGCCTACGCATTGACCTTTTGATCCAGTAATCCCATTTTAGGAATTCACCCTGAACAGACACCCCCAACAATATGAAAATACATATGCACATACATAGTAGCATTGTTTACAAAGGCAAAATGTTGGAATTAACTTAAATGCCCAAATATAGGAGATATGTTGAATAAATAATGGCATATCCACATAACCCAGCACAATGCAGAAATAAAAAAGTATGAGGGGCATTTCTAGGAGCTGACATGGAATGATTTCTGGGATATTTTACTGTTAAGCGAAGAAAGTCAAACACAAAAGAGTGCTACCTCTCATGTAAGAAAGCAGGATAAATAAGAAAACACTCATTCTGCAAAAGTTATCAACCAGAAATGAATTAGACGGCTTATCCACAGGAGGTGGGTGAGAACAGAGCAGAAAGGAGAGGGAGACTGGGGGAGGGCTGGGGAGAATGACAGTTCTCTGATGTACCTTTTTTCAGAGTGTCCTTGCGTTATAATAATTAAGTCAACAAATGTCAGATTCAATTCTTTTAAAATCACAAAATTATTACCTGGCATGATGTCTGCTATTTCTTGATTTTCAGATTCTGAATAGTTCATTTTTTAATTCACCAAATTTTCTGCAAATTTACTATGTGTGGAGTGCTAGGCTAAGTACTATGAAAACTGGAAAATAGATAAAGACACTGTAACTGCAAAAACCTTGTGTTCCACATGATGTCATATGTAGAAAACAAACCAAAATATTACAGATGTACAGAAAGCTGAAAGAAAGGCAAAAAAAAAA